>LPNX010234208.1:144736-165109 GCA_001517045.1 Pseudotsuga menziesii | reverse complement strand
AAAGCCTTTCATTAAGTGAGACAATAAAAGATGCCTTAAGGTAGAAATATTATTCTTTGGGGACATAGAAACAAAAATACACTAACTTCATCTAGGAAATGACATTAGCATGAAGTAGTAAAAGTATGCATCATTTGAAAACACAAACTAACCTTGCACGTTTAAAATCTGAACTATGTAGATCTATAAATGGATTGTTCACCAGCAGGAGACGGAAATACTAAACAGCTCCAACAATCACCCGAAAACAGTGCTGCAACAACGGCAAGTGTGAAGAAAATCTCGTTAAGGTCTTCATTTTTATAGAACTCTTAGACGTCACTATAGCGACAGCAAACATTGACTTTTGCACCCTAGGTCAACTTGACCGTTGTAAAAAGTCAACAAAAGACGGTGCCGTCGCTATACAGACGGTCAGCCGTGGATAGAACGACGTCCAAGATTTTATGCGTGGATACAGCGACGTTTAAGAGTCCCTACGTGGATACAGCGACGGCTAGGCGTGGATACAGTGACGCCTCGTTCCTGTTACATCGGATTTTACACCAAAAAGTAAGAAACGTGGAAAACCTCCGTGGAAAAATCCGCGCTTTTGTACTAGTGAACAGATTTCCATGAAGTCCTAGCACATAGAGTCCTTGGATGGATTTTATTGGAGCCTTGGAAGGGAATTAGGGAAATAACCTAAGGGATTGGTAAATCAGAGAAGGGAACCCGAGGGACTATTAATTCATAGAAGGGAACACCATCCCTTGGGTTGTGTAGTTTGATGGGGGAGGAGTGTTAGTGGATTGGGATAATTATAGAGGGGGTTCAACACCTGTGGATTTGTTGAGGATTTCCCTCTTGTCGATTGATAGCCTAAAATTGGGGGTGTCCTTTGTGATAGAGAGAGCTAGTATGATATAGTGCCTTCGACTGGGAGGAAAATCCTTAATATGAAGTTAGATGGAGGATATTTTAAGATAGGTATCCAATTGTGTATGAAATGCCATGTGTGTGTGTGTTATGTTTATTGTATGATTTACTGTTATGTGAATATCCCAATGCATGGATTGTTTGGCATGGTATGAGTGCATTAATGCTAGAATTTACCTATAATGTTTTAATATCTGCATATGATTATTGGGAGACAACATATTTAATTTTTGCTATAAATTGATAATTGAAATAATATGTGAAAAATGAATTTGGATATCAGTGGTGACTTTTGACAGGCTATTGACTACCCCATGGCCCCAAAGGAATAGTGTGGTCACCGGGTTTGTGGCATATTGGTATCAGTTCCCTAGGTTGAAGCACTAGGACTGCATGGGGAAAAATTGAATTCAAGCATAGTTTCAGTTTGCTTATGAAGTGTTCAGATGGAATGTATCAGAGAAAGATTTGGGGAAAATATTTTTTAATTCCTCCATTATTTGATTCAAATATATCGTTAAATTATTGAATGGATGTTAGAATGGTTGGGCCAAATTTGAGAGCTGTTGTGGTTAAATCTGCGAGTTTTAGCAAAAAATGGGAAAAGTTATAGTTTACAAGAATTTTTTTTGACAAAATACCTTATAGAAATTATTGGTTTGAAGAGTTCATTTTTTTTTCCACAGCTAGCATAGAAGCTAGAAATAACAAGATCATGAATGGAATATTCAAGCCTTAGAAATTTGGGTAGAATTTTGCATTAGTGTCAATTTTTTTAGCTTTTTCAACTGACAAAAAATTACCATTAAGAGGAAAGAGTTCGGAATGCCCAGTTTTGTTGGTTGAAATAATAATTTCTAGTCTTGGAAATGGCCAAGTATAAACTCGATTTGGACACCTGTTTATGGAAAAATGACAAGCGTAAATTTCATAGAGACACTTGTCCAAAAATTTGAATTTTGGAAAAATTTGAAATTGTTTATATGGACCCCACAAGTGCCACATGGACGATGTGATGTGGAAGTTCCACATGGATTCCATATGATGTAGGGTTTCCAAATGGGTGAGGGGATGAGATGTGGACTATCCATATAATCTGAGTGCACATGTGTCTGCATGTGACCGGTGCAAAGGCACGAGGACATCCACTTGTTGGGCAGATGTAGAGATCGAGAACCAAGGATGATTCATACGTGCCAACTTGTGCAAGAGATAATATAGTTAACATGATTCTAAAATTTGAACTACAATTATGATGTGGTAATCTCATGTTTATTTAGGATCGATAAGGCAATTTTAGAAAACCAACTTTTCCAAGAGCTTGAAACCACTTTCCACCCTTGTTGAATCCGTTGTTGAGTAAAGGTGAAATTGCCAAGTGGCATGGTTACAAGGAGCCCAGTGGAGGATGGCACGACCATCTTATAAGGTGACACGTAATACATCAACATACATGTGTTATGATATTTTCGTACCCCGCCACATCAATATCCTTCCATGTTAGAAGAAAATTATAAAAGTTATAAAAAAAATTGGAGCCAAAAAATTGTTTTGGCCATAACGTGAGTAGTTAAAATCAGAATTTGATGAGACCTATGGCATTCAGACACCATTTATAGAGGTCGTAGAATTTATAGTGATGGGCATGGACCCATTCTACTCCAATTTTACAGGAATTTCTATTTAACATTTTTTGAGGGTGTGTAACCAGAGGATGGATGGGGGCCATGTTGAGCCCAAAATCATTATGGAAAAGTTATGCTCCAAGAACACACATAAATTTGGTGGATTATGGCCAAATTCCAAAATGTGTGAAGTCGAGATGCAAAAGAAGGTCGAAATCCACTATTTGGGCATGTGTAGGATCAATTTTTTAAAATTTGGAGGAGCCAAAAGTGACCCAAGAAGTCATTACCATAAAATTTTGTGATTTTGACATTTTTCCTACTTATTGAGACTAACAAATCTGATTATAGGTGATTCTTCATTGATGCATAGTTTGTGAGATTCCAGTTTTTAGTAAAAAAATCCAAGTCTAGAAGATTTGCAGTAGTTAAAAGTTGGCAATACCAAAATTTTATAAAATTTGATTAGAGAATAATATTTGAGTGTCGGACATGCTTGGGTATTCACAGTCATATGGGATACTAGCACCTAATATTTTTTTCTAATTGCTTACACATTTTCTTCTATAAGTCTCAGAAGTTGGCCCTTCAAAATAAGTGTAGTTACAGACACAAGGTAAAATTGGGCAAAAAATGTGATTTTAGAAAGATGTAACTTTCAACTATGACAACAAAAGTGAGTGTGGGAATAATCATTGGAAAGAGGATAAGTAGGGGAATAATCACAATGAATCCTATTATGAATACATGCTTCTTATCTTTTCAAAAATTTAAGAGAAAAAGAGGTTGTAGTCTAATTTGACAAAAAATGTCAAATGGGTATTTTCAAGAATATTTTCAGTTTGGATGATTTTTTTAATGAAAGTTTGGAAAAGGGTTTATCTAACATATTTGATGTAGGAACATATTGCAGATTTTAAGTACATGTCTTAGTAGTGAATATTTTGAGATTCAAAGCAAATGTAGGAATGAAGAAGTATTGGGTAAAAGTGCTAACTGTGGGAAATTGTAATTTTTAGCACAGACAATCATTGGAAAGGTAATATAAAGGATAATATAATAGATAGATACAATTTTTGAAATAAGTTTCCAATTATTTGAGAATGTGTACAAAACAAAGTCTTTGGGATTAATTTGACAAGACAATTGTCAATCTAGGTTATTTCCAAGGTAGCCTAAATTTTGAAAAAAAATGTATGTTGATATAGGAGTGTATCAAAGGTGAAATTAAATAAGTATAATGGTATGAAAACTATTATGGTGCTCTCACAATTAAGAAGATGCATTATTTAGAAAGAAAGTAGAGTAAATAATTAGCTAACTAGAAAGGTGCAAGATTAAACCAACTAGAGTTGAATGCTTGGTAAATGGAGTACTGAGTGATGAGAAGTGGCAATCATGTATTCTTAATAAGGAACTTAAGATATCAACAAATGTTGTTGGTGTCTCGAATAATTATGCATTCTAGGTATTGGTTGGGATTAATATGTACAATTTCAACTCCAAGGAAAATCCAATGGAGATTGTATTGACTGGAGTGGGTGTGGCATGCCATGATGGAAGACATCAAGATGTATTGACGTTGCTTGCATGTAGAGAAGATAAGTGTGGATTCATGACCATTATAGTGGGTTGTTGTAGTGTACATACAAGCAACAATGACAACTAATGAAAACATTGAATAGATTAGTAGGTAAGGAATAAAGAACATACTATTTGATCAAGGGAAATGCATTTGATATAGGATATGAGTGAAGTATCCATGTGGACAAAGCGTAAGAATGAGGAAAATAGTTATAGGATATGAACCAATAACTTAAGCGTAAAGAATGAGAAGATGTGATAAACAACCACTCAAATGGAAGTTTCTAAATTAATGAAATAAGAAATTCTAGTGGGTGGATTTATCATGTGGTTCATAATTGTGGTGAGGAGTTTGATGAAAAAATGAAGGATGACTTCATAATTGAATAGAATGTAATGACAACAACATAAGAACAACTTCCAAAATACAACTATGAATATTCCATACAAGTGAAAACTGAAATTGAACTTGGCATGGGTTGAAAAAGAGAGTGGAATTTGAAGGGATTCCAAATGGAGATGGAATGGAACTTTTTGCAGCACTAAGGACTTCTAGGAAGAGAATATAAAGAAAACTTGGGGCAATATTGGCTAGGGAAGGAAGTTGAGAGCCATACCCCTATGTTTCAGATCCTCCAGATGCACCTAGATAAAAGGTATGATAGTAGAATATGTTGATAATGTTGTTGTGGATTGGAAATTAGGAATGGCTAAGATGGGATTGGCTATAAATGCTCAGGGTAAGTGGTACAAAAAGGAAATGTGAGGCGAATGCACATAAAACTCAAAATTGAGGAAAAGGGTAGTTGCATATTCAAAGGGGTCAAAGATAGATTAAGACAACAAAATAAATTGCCATAGTGTGAAAGGAATCTGCATAAGGCTACTAGTGTTGTTGTGGAAACAAATGGGGAACATGGACAACATGGCAATAAGAAATGAAAGAAATTGGATCTCTCAAATGGATATGCACTAATAGGCATACTAAAATGCGATGCATAATGCATGTTAATATGCTTGTTCTTACACATGATATTGCATATTGGTAAATGTAATATTGTTTTACATATGTAGTGAACCACTAATGATAATTATGTGAATGATGGTGATTATATGATTGTAAATAGTTGAATCTTGGTTGGAGATGTTGATGGGGTTGAATATGACATGTAACCATGTGGAAAAAGGCATGGTGGATGTCTATGACAACTAATCTATGATCAAGAGGGTGGTGAAAGGATTTTGCAATTCATAGTAAGAGACTAACTGATCAGGTAACCTCAAAGGTGTTGAGGGAAACAATGTAGTTAATGAATTTATTTTTTCCAATTGAATAAATGTTGGAAAAGGATTTGGGTAAGAATTCCTTCAACCATATTTAAATATCATGAATTTGCATGCATATGATAATTGAATGCATTTGATTTAATGTTATTCCACTAGAAATGATTTGGTATGGTGTGGTAGATGCAGGAAGTCTTATACCATTAAATAGCATTAATGTATTATTATATGGTGTGGAATCTAGAATGTATTAATTTAAAATTAACTAACATTCCATGCGTGCATGGGTTATGAGAAAATAACCAAGGCAAATGAAAGTTTGTGAACTCGATAAAGTGTTCATGAATAAATGTAAGGGTGCATTTAGTGTATGTGAATTATTCGAGTGCATAAATATTGTGATTATACACACATGTATGTAGGCATGTACGTTGAATGCGTGTTAAGTCATATTTCATTACATAATATGTTTGTTGGACTCTAATCCATCAGGGTTAGAATATGAACAAATGTGAGGAAGTCCAAGATACACCTTGGGAAGTTCGAACCCAAGATCCATCTCATTGAATTAATATACACATCCATTAATGAGAAAATAGTGTGATTTCATGTCAATAATATTTGTGTCTTTGTGTTTGTGATTGTGTATTTGGATGTGTGTGTTCAGCAATTACACCATTTTCCTTGTAGGGATTCTAATAATGGTATCATAGCACGGGTTTTATCCTTCTACTTACTCAATTGTCAGTTCTGCTCCTGGCATATTCTGTCTTTGTCTCCATCAGTTTTCAAACCTTTACAGTGCATGAATATTCTTGGAGAGTGCTTCTTCTATGTGCATACCTCCTAGTTTTTGTATTATTATTTGCATTATGCATGTGGTTGGGCATATTTGACACCTGCATATCGATATTATTTTTCTAATTGCTCGAGTCACTCCTCTATACCATTGAATATGTGTGGATATAATTTTTTCTAAGTGCAACTAATGTGACCTCCTCCCAAATATGTGGTCTCTCATTACATCATTGTCACAACTAGGAATTTTAATATTATAGTAGAATATAACCAAAACAAGTCATGATCTGATCCTATTGGTATGGTGAGTTGATGTGGGAGAGTTTATGCCATGAACGAATGAAAGGTATGGCAGAAGGAACCTATCATTGTTGCATGATGCAGTGTGCCTCTGAATATTGAAAGAGCATAGAAGCTAGTCTATAGTTGTATTGTGACTCTGAAAGAGTAGTTGAAGAAGAGTGGAAGTTGTGTTATTGTGGTCAAGGATTCCCATAGGTAGGAATTGTTCAAATATGCGAAGTGTTTGAACATTGTCGCATGGTTTTCCGATTTTCAATCATATTTATGTGGAAAGGGTGGTGCAAATTACTTGGCTTCCATGAGTTTTGCTTTGTGTGTAAAAAAAATATTGGTTGTTTCTTCTTACACATAAATATTGTGGTTTATTAATTGAATATCAGTGGAGTTGTTGTGAGACATTACATTTGGAAGTAGAGTTCAAAATTTCTTTGTCCCCTCTTGGAGTAATGAAAATGCTAATTAAATACTTAGTAAAGGGGTAACATGAAACCAACAACTTCCAAGAGTCGCCGAAAATATAGGAACAAGTGTAGGGTTTCCAATGAATGTGGCCAATTGGAGAAACAAGCGACACCATTGCTTGATTATAATTTAGAAGGCCCACTATTTAATCTTTTTTTGGTCCCAGAGAAAGGTGAATTTTCTTTGGTATAGATTTAATTTGATCATATTATATATTCTTTTGAGATCCAATATTCATTATTTTCATCATCCAAGTACTTCCTCGTAGAATTTTTTTCCTTCATATGCCACTTTAACATCAAGAGTCTCCATTCTTAATAATCCATGTTCATACACATGCCTGCATCCATCCCCATAACATTTTCCATAACCTCGACCTCTTGCAAATTGATTTAAAGCACCATCAGAGTTATAATTTTTCCCAGTGGAAAGTGAGCCTTTGCATCACCTCATAGTCTCTTGTGTAAATGCAAGTGACCTAGATACCGGCCCTATAGAAAATGTGGGAATTGACTAGTGGTGGTATTTCCATGAGAATACAAATTATGCATTCTAATTATTCGATAACAACCCGTTAATGACCGACAATAACAATAGAATCATTTCCTTTGTGTTTCTAAGTCTGCTTGAAAATACCTGGTAAAGATAATGTATGGGAGACCTCTGATGGTCGTTGCTTTGAATAGGATCCTAGATAGATATTTCTTGTGGTAAAGTACACCGCTAGAAGATTTTATTTCATCAAACATCATTAGAATGACATAAGTAGAAATTCCTTAAGGAGGATAAACATATCCAAGAGACTGCATGTGTGAGCTATTGTCTGCGTTGAACATGTGATTCATTTTTTCCTGAGAATAGATTGTAGGAGATGCGTATCTCCCTCATAGTTGGATATAGGTACATGTGGATGTGCCAAGCATAGGAAGAAAAATAGGACAAAGGACAATTAATGTTTGTGCATTATGGATGGGTGTTATGTAACCAAGTCCCATAAATAGCATGAAAGTAGTAGAAATAGACCAAAAGAGAGTAATCCATGCCTTAATAATGAATAATAGAGATGAATAACAATCCTCTTCGATGGAGGAAACTGCTTACACAATGTACTATGTACCCAAGATAAGACAATATACAATGCTTACTAACATGAAAATATATCCTTCCTATATATAGGAGACATAGGTGTACAATAAAAACTAATAAACCCACTAATAGACCCAATCCTACATCAACACCACCATACAGGGGGTAGAGTGACACAATACAGGGGGGAATGTGCCCAACATTTCAGGCTTAACATGCCATTCCCTTCAGAAAAACATTGTAGTCAATGCCTGGGTAGTTGTGGATGCATTTGTATGAAGGCCACGTATTCCCATGTCAAATCTATAGATGGTATGTTCTTCCAGTTTATGAGTTACTCAATAATAGCTTGATTTCATAATTGTTTGGTCCTTGTTTCAATGATTTGTTCAAGTTTCCATATGATATTTCCTTCTTAAAAAATCCTTTGACCTTGATGTTGATTTTCCCATTGTTTCGTATTTTTTTTGGACATCTTCAGTATTTGGAGAACTACTTTATGGTGCTCTATGTGATTTACCACTCCTTGAACTATAGATTTTCCTTCTTCAAACTTGATTGGAAGGTTGTTTTATGGCCAACTTGGACTAAGGTAAATTGGAATTCCGGATCCTATGGGTCTGAAACTTTGGCATGTGTTACCCTGCCATGTCCTATTTCCGGTCCCATAGGTTTGACCTAATTTGGATACTCCAAAAAAAGTTATTATAAATCTCCCAATGCTTCTTATTTTTGGACTATTCTGAAGAGCTAATGTGTATGGTATGTCACGTGCTCAATATTTTGAATATGAGTCTAAATCACTAGCACAAATACCCTGGTCTGTATTATTTCTAATGCAATAGGTATCACTCAATTTGGATCTTGGATTCCCCATTTATGACCTTTTTCCCCATAACACCTATTTCAAACCATGATTAGAGGACTATTTTAGGGCCGACTTGTAACTGAGATAAAATTTTCATTTTGAATTCTATGGATTTGGAAATTCATCCTTGGTACCCTGATGTGTCCTCTTTTCTATTCCATAGGTATGACCTAATTTTTATTCTCCACTAGAAATTTATTGCAAATGTCCCAACACTTCTTCTTTTTTGTTCTTTCAGGAGAGTGAACTTCTATGGTATTCCATGTGTCCAATATTTCGTATGTGAGGCTGAAAACCATATCAAAGTTTCTATGTCGGTCTTCTTTCTAATTCAATAGGTATCACTCAATTTGGACCTTGGATTCTCTAGATAAAACAATTTTCCCCAGAACATTTGTTTGATACTAGCTTTTGGGATAGTCAGAAACCCTCACTTATTGAAGGTGTAACTCTGGGACTATAATGAATAAAGATATGAAATTTTTACCACATATTATTAGAATTTTTTTGGAAGTGGGCTCCGAGTTCCACTGTCTAAATCATTGTATAAATAAATTTATAGCAAAAATTATAAGATCACTTGTTTTGAAGAAACCAATCCCGAGGAAAGAGCTTTGATACCAAATGTTATGTAACCAAGTCCTAGAAACAACATAAAAATAGAAAAAATATACCAACAAAGAGTAATCCACACCTTAATAATGAATGATATATATGAATAGGAATCCTCTTCAAGGGAGGAGCCTCCTTACACAATGTACTTTGTACAGAAGACAAACCAATATACAATACTTACTAACATGAAAATATCTCCTTCCTATATACAGGAGACATAGGTGTACAATAACAACTAATAAACCCAATGTTACATCAATAATATGTAATACACCACCATATAGGTGGTAAAGTGCCACACTATAGGGGGGAATGTGCCCAACATTTAGGGCTTGACAATGAGATGGCCAACATTTATACCAAATCGCAAGAACCAAGAACTCTATGAAAAATTTGGTTGAGGAAGAAACTTGAGAACTAAAGGATGTTGTGTAAAACCATATTGTACATGTATAAATACATCTTAAATTATGTTATTTTATATATACACTACAACAAATCGCCCTTTTAGTGGCAGTTTTGGCCTATGACTATTTTTCTAAAACCGTCTTCAAATGTTTTCTAAGGCCTTTGGAGGTAGTTTTTAACCTCCCACCCCCAAAATTCATGAGAATTGGAATTTCAGAGTGTGTGTGTGTGTGTTTAGAAATATCCCACCCTAAAGGTGTTTTTGAAGGCATTTTTTAATCCCCCCAAATTCATGAGAATTATAATTTTGGAGTTGGTTGTTAAAAAACACCCCCAAAGGTTCAATTATAATGACATTTTTTAGGGGTGGTTGGTTTTAAAAGACCCCCCTAAATGTTTTCTTCAAGGTGGTTTTTAAACCTTACAGAATCCATCACATAATCCTTCCAGAGGGATTTTTTTTGGCTTGTGAGTGGCATATGGTGGCCATTTTTGGATTTATAACATAATGAATAGTTTTTATAACTAGGCCATGGTTTGAGATTAAATTCTAAGGCCTATGTTCTTATAGTTTCCTCTAGATCCCATGGATCATGTGTAGTGTCGTAAACAACCGCACATGTCCTACAAAGGAAATATTTAGCATATGAGTGAGATATTCCCATCATTTTGAAAATTAACGCCCCAAGGATGGTTCTTGATGCCCATGCCATGGTCTAGGGATAAAAGTCAAGGCACTATGCCATAACATAGATTTCTATGGGCCTCACATGCCATGTTTCATCTCACAGGGCATCACACATGCCCATAATACATAATATTTTCCCTACAAGTTTGAAATGGTGGTGATTTCAAGGTTTGAAAGACTTGGTATGTTTCTTGGGGATAAGGGCATAATTTGGTGCAAAACGCTAGGTTCTAAGTTCATGGAATTTATCTCTAAGCCACAACATAGGCCATGCATAGGAGATATTTGGCATGGGATTAAGATGTAATTTCACATTTACTACTAAAAAAAAGGCCTTTCATGATGCATAGGATTATGATGGGCCTTTAATGATCATCACAAAATCCACTTATTGTGACACCCAAGAAAAGATCGTCAACATAAGTAGCTTTGGAAACAATCATTAAAAAGTATCATCATAAGTGGATTGCATGGATATCCTTTTAATACCTTTGTCAATTAATGTTTCAACAACTAAATTAGTGACTCTCTTTCCAAACCCATCATCGTTTCCTATTTTTGTAACTGTATTTGGTGACAGTCCCCCAATCGTCAAAATCTCCTCAAAAAATGGAAATGATAACTGACCATCACTAAAGATATTGATATAATGATTATATCCACTATATTCCACTAAATATATTGATTGTCACTAAATAGATTGATTATAACCCCTAAATGAAATACCTAACCCCAAATGAAGTAACATATATTACCTTAATTGATGAACATAGCGAAGGAGGAAAAATTGTCATTGCCATTGCACTAATGTAGCAGATGAAGGAAAATGGCTGTGAACCATATATTCAAAATTACAATGCTTTGATGAATGGTTTTTACAAGGAAAATTGAGTATCATAGACATACAAAATGTTTGAATACCTACTATACTCAGGGCTCAGTTCCCACTTTGTTTAGTTACACAACCTTGATCGAAGGATTTTGCAAAGCATGTGCACTAGATCATACATTTGGATTCCTTGAGGAAATGGTTTATTGAAGTTGTGAACCAAACCTTCACACCTATATATAGTGCACTGGTTCATGGCCTTTGCAAAGAAGGGAAGCATAATTGCTTCTAGAAAATTGGAGGGAAAAGGATTGAAAGATGATAAAGTGACATATACCTTTCTTTTGATGGAAATATAAAATTAGATAAAGTTGAACATGCTTTTGATATTATAATAAAGATGATAAGGAATGAATTCCAATGTCACATACCCCAATTTTGTAAAATTATGTAAATTGTTTTATTATATTCCTGAGACATTATGTTAAATTTAATGCTAAGTAGGGATTCATGACTCAACAGAGTCAACAGAAATGGAGTGTAATTAAGAATATTTTATTATTAATAAATAAATTGTGGAGACAACAGCATGGGAGAGCTGTTAAAAAGAGGTTACTGGTCAAACTGGTGGATGGAACTAGGTGGAAAGGCAAAAGACAAGTGGAAGCATCCTCAAACACTTCCTAAGTTGCAGGTGGCAACTTCCCTATATTTGGGGTCATGATTCCCCAAGAAACTGGAATCAGAGCAGGTGGCTCATTAAATGACAGTTAACCCAACAAAGACCTAGGCAATCTTTTAAAAGTACTCAATGAAGAGAGCAGGGACTGCTCAGATATTTTCCAGAGAGAATTCATTCAGGTGAATGTTATTCAGGAAATCCATTGAGGAAGAGGGAAATACAGTAAGGAAGTTGTTTTAGGAGGATTGCTGCAGTAACTTGATTTCATTACAGCTTTTTGGGCTGAGAGAACTGACTGATAGTTCTGAGTTAATACTAAGTTTGAAGACTGGTATCTAACTTTGCTGCACCTAGTTCCATCCAGGGAGACCAGAGCAAGCTCGGGGGTCCTAAGAAGTCGCTGTCTGAGCACTCTCTAGGAGTTGGTAGGGAGGAACGGCCTCCCATTGCTGTTGTTGTCCACAGTTTCAACAGGTTCTGTCACTTATTTCTTTATGTTTACTGAGTATGAATGGATGCATGTTATGTTTATTTTATATGTCTGAGGAGTTAGTTAGTTTAGTAAAGTTAGTATCTCAAAATTTCAGTAGTTAAATCTGTTAAGAGTTACTGTGTTTTTCCACATCTAGGATCACCATACTGTACTCCAGCACAGTACCTCGGTATGGTGAAGTAATATCCTTCTGAACCGAGTTTCCTATTTAGTTACCTTCAGTAACTATTAGTATTTCAGGAATTTATAAGTTATTTTATTATAGTTTTAAAAACTACTTCCTAGTACTGTATCTTTGTTCCTGTAAATACTAGCTGCAATAAAGAAAAGATAGACTAAGTATTTTTGCTGTTTAAGTCTTATAATGGTTATTTCTCAGTTTAAAAGAATCTAACCTCTTAATGTTGAAAAGACAATACTGACAGTAGGATTTACTCGCTTATTGGTTGATTTTACAGTTAAAATCCTAGTGGTGTTAGTCTGTATTTTGGTTAAGAATGCAATTATTTAATTACTGAATTTCCTTTTATTTTAGCTAAGCTTAAACAGATTTCAAAACTGTTATTCTATTTTCAATTATGGTAAATGAATGTTATCACATATACAGGAATTTATATAGATATGTATATGAGAATAAACTTTAATATTGAATGAGTATTATGTCAAAAAAAAAATACTCAGGCATTATAACTAAATAAATAAACTAAACCAAACATTGAATAATAACATTAAAAATAATCATAGGAAACCTTAGTAAGAAGTAATATCATTATTGTATTAATATTAATGTATCTATAATGCATAAATTATAACAGTAACACTTTAAGTAATAATTTATTATTGCAATTATAAACCTAGTTTATTTATACTTGATGAATAAATAAGTAAGAATTATGTACAAAATATTTATACTCTCTGTATTACAAATTAAATAAACAATACTAGAAGGCAATAGTAAAATATAACAAGATAAATTATAGTATTTATATCATGACTTAGAACAATGCAAGAGAATTGTATTCACAGCTAGGATATTTGTATAAGGGTACAAACCCTATATATAATTTAAGAAGTTATTATATAACAAATAATCAAGGTACATAACTCTAACAGCAATTTATTAAAAAGAGTTTACTAATAGTTAAATAACCCAGTTATTACTTTAAAACAAAAGAAATAACAGAACAGTGATTAGCTCAATCATCGAGCTTAACCATTATGGTTAAATATCATTCATTTAATTCTCAAATACCAACAAAGGTATAATTTTAATGACAGATTAAGCAACTAAACTTAATCTCAACTATAAAATTAGGGTTGAACCCTATAAGTCCAAATTATACAAGTAAATTAAATACCAAGAGTTAAGACAATGTTTTCACCTACGGCCGTATCATAAATTCACAGTATAAGTGGTTATAAACTCATATTTTACTTTTTCTATACAAAGCATAGAATTAAAAATGCATGCGATGAACAAGCTCAAAAATACAGGAAAGCCTTATATTATGTCATATTACAAAACTCTGGGTGAAATCCCTGAACAATATAAGAGTACAGTAAAGGAAGCAGGATGTAGAGGTTGAAACCTCATCTACAGGCAGGCTTACAGCCATTGCCTTTTTATATATACAGTATTTCTTTTACAGAAAATCTTAAATACAAAAGAAAGCCGAATAATTACAACATCGACCGAAGCCGTAACATCCATTTACAACACAGGGTTAAACCTGGTAAGAATTCATTTTAACATGCAATTAAAGAGCTGAACAGAGTTTAAGTAACCACAGAGTCGCATCACTCAAATTCAAAACCTTAACCGTCCTAACAAACCAGTAAGGAGGGAACGCCATGGTGAAAACCAGGCTTACCAGGTAAAGCCAACCGCCGAAGCTTGTGCCATCCACGCCTTAAAGAGGAGCCAAAGCCTGCAGTGAAAGAACAGTTTTAGTTAAACCCTTATATTTTTTTTAATGGTTAAACTATTTCTTGAACTGGAAAGACAGTGGAATAACCTGTAACTTACCAGCGAATTTGAAGGAAGTGCAGCCACCGTAAACAGCCTGATAACTACGAGCAGAGGGAACGTAAACCCTTCCCTTGTCACTGAGAAGAACGAGCTGGCAAAAGCAAAGGATACCTTCCACAATGGAAGCATTGACAGTATCAAGTCGGAAGATACACTCACGCCGTGACAGGGTCGACAATGGTGCCGAAGGGAAAAACCCTAGGTTTTACAACAACCTTATGGCCGCCAACAGCAAACTACGGACTCCCACATGATGCAATAGACGAGCACGAAGGACTGAAGCAGCATGGAAGCTGCTATTAAACAATGCAACAGCAAAAATTGGACCAGGAGAGTTCACAGAGCGACCAAGCCCGAAGGTGAGGGAGAAATGGCAAATTAGGGTTGAGTCAACGACTTTATAACACCAATGCATGGCTTTGGAATGACCACGTCGCGTTTTAATATATTTCATGCAAGTGGGTCGAAGTTCTAATGTCCTACGACAAGATTCTCATTGATTGTTTTTCCAAACAAAATCATAGCATGGATATCCCTTATGGTCGCGATGCCATAGTTTCACCTGCCATACATTTCATAACCACAATGTTAAAACATTGCTATCAAACCTTGCTATCAAACCTTGCATATAGTATATATTAAAACTTTGCCGTATAAATATTGAAACCATGCATTATAAATATCGTTCAAGAGTAAGTCTTGAAGTATTTTAGACTTAGAGGATTTGTTTTTAATTATAAAAGTTAAGGAGATGGGTATAATGTTAAGTTATAAGTTGTTCTTAAAACTTACCACTATATTGCCATTTACCCTAGTCCCAAGTGAAAAACAAGAGATATATCATTTCTTTTAAGTCTATAAGATAATGGAGTGATGTTAGGTTTAGTTGTTTACAATTCACTACTATAATGCCATTTGTTATAGCTTTGCAAAGATAGTAAAAGACTTATTATTCTTTCTTTATGTGACTTTAACTTGTAGAATTCAAGCTTTATAACCCACAAATTTTGGAGTAAGGTTACTTTAATCCATTTTACTTGTTATTACCAATATAATAACAATCTCTTAATAGTCTTAGACTCTTTATGATAACAAGTAGACTTTTGTTATCCTTCATGCTCAAACGTTTACAAGGATTGTGTAAGTAAGAGTATGTTAGGTAGTTTATGTAAATTATTATAACTATTCTTGTGGGTAGTATAGTCTGGAAAATCATAAATGAGTTTAATCATGATAATCTAGGACTAATTCTAAAGGTGCTTATAGATTTTATTCAATTATCAATCATGGAAATAGAAGTAGTTTTTCAATCAATGCATATCAGACAGTAAACCTGGTAATTGCTGGAAGTAAGAAAAGTACATATATTGATTTTATTAACTCCAGATCCTTTACAATTGTAGTTGTAAATCAAAACATAGTCTAAATTTAAACTTGGCATGATGCAGTAACAACAGATGTGTAAAAATTGGTCTGAATATGGTAACCCAGTTATATTCACTGTGCTAGACAAGAAATATTGGTTTTCTTCTACATTGCATTACAGTAAACTCATCAATGGACCAGTACTCCATAGGGATACTTAATGTTACTATTATAAAGGAAAATAGCTTTCTTATTCTAGTAATTTTCAGCCTTATATGAGTAAGATCTTAAGGAGATTATAGGAAGAGCTCTACCTTTAAAATCTTGATAAACCTGGCTAGCATGCTTATACTTTTACTGAATGATTTGGTACAACAAATTGTTATCTAATACTTTAAAGATTTGTTAGCAGCGACCTGAACATTACCTGTATATCTGTAAGAGAAAGAAAAACTGCTGCATTAGCTCAGAAGCTAAGTAAGCCCAGTCTGTCATGACAATCCCCCTAGTGGTGGCAAACAGAAAACAATCAGTAACTGACAAGAAACTCATCTTTAAAGTTAAGTATAATAAAAGATCATTCAGTTACAATTCTGGTAACATATACTAATCATACAGTTAATGACTGCATTTAATAAGATTATATGTTATTTTAAAAATTTTAAATTTTTCGGAATTTTTGGGGTTTTGACATGTGGTATCAAAGCACGATTCAAACACTAGGCCTTGATGTGTCCCAATTAGTTTCCACAGAATAGTAAAAATAATATACTAACCTGTATTTTGTTTTATGTTGAAAGCAGAAAATTTCTTTTTCTGAATCTAACAGGCAGGTATGGAGAAGCTAGGAGAATATGCTGAGGAGGAATCTCCAAACACTGAGACAAGACAGATGTCTAGAGAACCTGTTATAGAGGAAGTAACTACTCGCTCCTCAGAGCTGATGCAGACTATAAAGAATTTAAATACTGAAATAGAATCAGTCAAGAAGGACAATGAACGGATTCTGAAGACTCAAAAGGAGTTAAATCAAATTTTGATAGAAAAATTTCAGACTGAAGGGAGAAACAAAAGATCTGAATCTGAAGAAGCTAGCCATCAAAAAGGGTCTAAAAAGATGAAACTAGCTAAACCTGATAGCATTTCATCATCTGAAGGAAGTAAGGAACAACAAAGCTATTACACTACTAGTGACAGTAGTGAGGCTGAGTTATATAAAAGAAAGAAAAAGTGCAGGCCTTATGAAGAGATTTCTGGAGAGTTCAAGAAAATAAAACCCCCAACTTTCAATGGAGAAACTGAAAAAGGAGAAGAGGCAGAATCCTGGTTATCCGGGATGAGAAAATACTTTCAGATATATAATTATTCAAATCAGCTGAAGGCGAGAATGGCCATCTATAACCTTTCTGGAAAGGCAGATATATGGTGGCAAGACTTGAAAAGGGTCAAGGGGATCAAAGAAAAAGAGGTCAATTGGAGTACCTTTAAAAGGTATTTCAAAAATAAATTTCTGTCCGAACAATACTATGAAGAAAGGGCCAAGGAATTTTATGAGTTAAAGCTAGGATCTATGACTATGAAGGACTTAAACAGTAAGTTCTTAAGTCTGCTAAGATATGTGCCGTATTTAGTTGATGAGAAACCTAAAGTACAACGGTTTCTCAGCTACCTGCCATATCATATAAAGGACAGAATCGAATATGATAAACCTAAAACTCTGGAAGAAGCCATACGAAAGGCTAACTTCTGTTTTGAACAGAACAAAAAGAAAGAAGGAATAGCCAACTGGAAGGCTAAAAAGAACAGTAATCAGCCTGAGTTCAAGAAAAAAGAGTTTGTACCCCAGAAAAATTTCAGGAATAACAAAAACAGAAACCATTCTAATGGTAAGAACTTCCAGGGAATCAAAAATGGTGCTTCTAATAATTCCAATAACTTCAAGGGCAGCAAGGAGGCTTCCAACAATCATGGAAATTTCACTAAGAATTTTGAACGGAAGGAGCCTGTTAAGTGTTGGGAGTGCAATGGCCCACATTATGCTTCAGTTTGCCCAAATCGGAAGAAGCCAAATAGCAATATTCATACTATACAAGATGAAATGACTATTGGAGACTTTGCAAGGACTATGCCCCGAATCAATGCAGCGTTGGAGAACCGCCAAGCTGATTATCAAAATTCCATGGTGGAAGTAGAAGGTATGGTTAACAAAACCCCTGTAACTATTTTAATAGATCCAGGTGCTAGCCTTAGTTATATTTCACTGCAAATAGTAGAAAAGTGTAATCTGACTGTTGAAAGGTTTGATAACTCTTGGTTAGTACAACTAGCCACTGGGGCAAAAAGGAAGGTAATCTATTATGTTAAGGAATGTGCTCTAGATATGAATGATTTTAAAACTATTGTTAAATTAAATGTTTTGCCACTTGGCTCGTATGACATACTTATTGGTATGGACTTGTTAGAACAGCATAAGGTAGTTTTAAACTGTTTTGATAAAACCTTTACGTGTGTGAATAATAATGAACAGCCTGTAACAGTTAATGGTATTCCTAGGAAAACTGTAATCAGGCAGATTTCTGCCTTACAACTTAAAATAGCAGTCAAAAAAGGGTGCAAAGCCTATGCTGTAACTATTTCAGATAAGGCAAATAAGTCTGAAATAAATAAAATAAAAATAGAGGATATTCCTGTGTTAAACGAATTTACTGATGTTTTTCCGGAGGAACTTCCAGGATTACCTCCCAGGAGGGAGCTGGATTTCACAATTGAGCTGGTACCAGGTGCTGTACCCAGCTCGAAGGCTCCGTATCGTATGAATATTCTGGAGATTAATGAATTAAAATCACAATTAAAGGAATTAATAGATAAGAAATACATTCAACCTAGTGTGTCCCCTTGGGGAGCACTAGTAATCTTTGTTAAAAAGAAGGACGGAACTATGCGACTTTGCATAGATTACCGCCAACTAAATAAAATGACAATTAAAAACAGCTATCCGTTGCCCTGCATAGATGATCTGTTTGATCAGCTACGTGGAGCTACGGTGTTCTCTAAGAGAGACCTGAGATCAGGCTATCATCAAGTAAGAATTAAAGAAAAGGACATATTCAAGACAGCTTTCGGAACAAGGTATGGACATTACGAATTTGTCGTAATGCCATTTGGGCTTACTAATGCCCCAGCCGTCTTTATGTGTCTAATGAATAACATAATGCATAAATACTTGGATAAATTTGTTGTCGTATTCATCGATGACATCTTAATCTATTCTAAAAATGAAGAGGAACATAAGGAACATTTACGGATAGTCTTACAAGAACTGCGAGAGCAACATCTCTTTGCGAAGTTCAGTAAGTGTGATTTCTTCAAGGATGAAATCCAGTACTTAGGTCACGTGGTGACTAAGGAAGGGATTTCAGTTGATCTTGAAAATATCCGGGCAATCGAAGATTGGCCAGTACCAAAAGATGTAACAGATGTTAGGTCCTTCATGGGAATTACCGGTTATTACCGGAGATTCATAGAAGGCTTTTCAAATATAGCCAATCCAATCACTTCTTTGCAAAAGAAAGGCAAGAAATTTGATTGGAACTTAAAATGTGAAGAAATCTTTAAGAAATTAAAAATTTTATTAACAACTCCGCCTATTCTAAGAATATCAGATCCTAATAAGGATTTCGTGGTTTGTACCAATGCTTGTAATGACGGTCTAGGTGGAGTGCTGACTCAGGATGGGCATGTCATTGCCTATGAGTCCAGGAAGCTAAAGATTCAGGAAAAGAATTATGCCACTTATGATTTAAAACTAGTTGCTGTTATTCATGCCTTAAAATTGTGGTGACACCACTTAATAGGTAGAAAGTTTACTTTAGTGACTGATAATAAGGGTCTAAAATACATTTTAGATTAGCCTAACTTAAATGCAAGGCAAGCAAGATGGTTAGCCTTCTTAAGTGAATACGATTTCGAAATTCAGCACATAAAAGGAAAGGAAAATAAGGTGGCTGATGCTTTGAGCAGAAATGAAAAGATGAATTTCACAACAGCAATCAGTACTTATATTTCTGATTTAAATGAATAACTGACTGAAGGGATAAAATTGGATGAAATTTATCAAAAATTACAAGCTACAGCTAAAGAAGAACCTATAGAAAGTTTAATAAAGGGTTATAGTCTAAATAAAGATGGATTTTTATTGTTTAAAGACAGACTGTATGTGCCTAATGTGCCTAAGATTAAATTGTTGATTCTGAATGAAGTTCATAAAACCCCTTACTCAGGGCATCCAGGCTACCAGAAGACTGTCACCATGTTGAGAAAAGATTATTTCTGGTCT
>LPNX010234208.1:96870-135749 GCA_001517045.1 Pseudotsuga menziesii | reverse complement strand
GAAAAACTGCCGAAAAATAACTAGGAAACTGCCACAATGAACAATTGTTTTGAGCCAGTGGAATAGGTGGGTGGCCACCGATCTCCATCTGGATCAGAAGCTAAGTAAGCCCAGTCTGTCATGACAATCCCCCTTGTGGTGGCAAACAGAAAACAATCAGTAACTGACAAGAAACTCATCTTTAAAGTTAAGTATAATAAAAGATCATTCAGTTACAATTATAGTAACATATACTAATCAAACAGTTAATGACTACATTTAATAAGATTATATGTTATTTTAAAAATTTTAAATTTTTTGGAATTTTTGGGGTTTTGACATCCAACCTAATTATTAAACTTATAAGGTGCTTATTATGGACTTCTTCATGAAAGTAAGACCCCAGAGATGAAATTGATTGCTTCCAAAGAGGAAGTCAATGATTCATATCTTGAAGTAAATGCTCTCAATATTAAAATTGCTTTGAAGATTTTGGATAGAATGGTAGAAAAGTGTTGGCAAGCTACTGTAGATATTTGTAGTGCACTAATAGATGGATTATGCAAAGGAGGCATGTAATTGCATGAAGTATATCATTTGGTAAAAATAATGTTAGCAAGAGGCTTTCTTCCTTATTAGGAAATATACAACTCTCTTACTATGGGGTATTGTAGACAAGAAAAGTAAGACCATGCCCTAGATATTTTACATTGAATGAGTAAAAATGGCTTTGAACCTACTCTATCGATATATAATGTAATAATTCCTAGTCTTTATAGAGAAGGATAAACATAAGAGGCAAACATATTGTTTGATAATTCTATTTCTAGGCTTTTTAGTCCGAATGAAATTACTTGGACCATATACTTACTGGGGATGGTTCATGTTAATGAATTGACAAGTCCTTTAATAAGAAAAAACCCCCGATGCTAGAAATAAAAACCTAAAAATGGAAATAACCCACCATAGATTAATTATTGTATATGATCAATATCCCTATTCTAAATATGAGAGTTATGTCAAACCTACAAGAGTGATTCTCACCGTCGAATATCCTACACGCACAACTCCAACTTCCTATGAGATAATAATGGACTCAATATTCCAAACTTCCATTATTTTTAGTTCCCATAGTACACCTAATCATCAAGCTAGAGAATACCTACATATCATTAGGAATACCTAATACCAAACATACTCTCTCATAGACAAAGGTGGATACAGATGCACTTGGGATGCTCTACCAAGGATAAGATTGACAAAACATATCGATAAATTCAGGGGCATGGGACTCATAAGTCACACTTACATGAGGGTTTTAAACCTAAAATAAGTTATTGTTATGGTTTTAGGAGGGAGGATACTTCTTATAGAGTTCACAAGGGTAGTTTGGATATAGATAAAGTCCCTAGTAGAGGAAGTAGAGTAGGAAGATTAATATGATTAGGGAGTCTTGTCTTATCTCAAGTTTATGATGAGTTGAGAATTATGAGATAGGTAGTAAAAGGAGGAACAACTTACATTTAAATACTAAAATAATGGGTTTGGGAAACATTTACACCCATGCAGACGCATTCACCCTCTATGTTCAGAGTTGACAAGGACAAAATTGCATGATGGGATGGTTGCAGATCCCATTGATGAATAGAGTGAGAGATGATCCATATTGTAAAGAAGGTACATTTAGATTATATTACTTGGCCTCCCTAAAATAACATAGTATGGGAATATAATGATCTTATGGATAATTTCTACAAGGGAACAAAGGTGTGTAAGAGGGTAGAAGAGAGAGACAATTAGGAATCGCATCATATGGTCACGTTACATAGGACTATAGAGGAGGTATTTTTATTCCATGATATGCACATATGGAGGAGAGGCATTAAGGTACATTGTGGTCCATTCTTGGAGTAGGAATAAACCATAGGTAAAGAAAACACTTTCACATGTTTTTCTCGATATTTGCCTAGGGAGGAAAGGCATGGAGAGAGCCTGAGGTGGTCCATGCTTGGGGTAGGTGTCCACCATAAGAAAAGAGAATACTTTCACATCTTTTTCTTTAGTTTTTTCTCCTTTCATGAATTAATGTGGGTACTAACACATGACCGAAATATGGATGCAAATGACAGACTCTAATTCTAGTAAAGATCCAAATGGTAATGGATATCATAATTATGGATTTAGATATACTATATTGGCTTACACACATGGTGGAGATACTACTCTTTTGGGAGGAATATCAAATAGTTTCCTCCTTTTTAATAGCTATGGGGATGATACAAACGCATAGGATAAATATCAATAATCTCCAAAGAATGGGATAAGGATATAACAGGGAGGATATCCTACATGTCATGGGAAAGTGGGAGGATTTAACATTCACAAAGATTGAGGGGTGGGAGGAGGAAAAAGTGAAGGGACCATAAAGGTAGAGTCGATGAAGCCTTATACTACATAACACGTTTTCTATTTTGGAAATGTATTTTAGATGTATATCATTTTTACAACCCTTGAAGGTTTTCTTCCAAATTGTGATGACCATGAATGTACTTATGAACTTGATAATATGTGTCCATGAGTATTTCATGATAATTTTGGTTGTTCATGGGATATCATGTGTAAAAATATATGATGTTTTACTTGTTTTAAAAGGACATTTAAAAAAATGATGGATAGACATTGAATGAATGAATGCTTAAATTCACACAAGATAGCATGAGGAATGGAACTCCTTGAATGTGTGAATATCATCAATATTAGGAGTGATATATATCATATATTTAAGGGAGCTCAAAGTAAATAATATTTCAAGGCGAGGTGAAGGAGGAGCATAGGGAGGAGAGGGAGGTTTGAGCTATGAAGAAGGAACCCAAAAATGAAAGGACCCATGGAAGAATAAACTAATGATATCAATGGTTATGTTGGATATGTAGATTACCATAACATGATAATGATGTTGGAATATTCTTAACCACACGGGTCTTTCCATGGTGAAATAAAATCTCACCCAAAAAGGTGCACATAATCACCATCGTCATATCCAACCATGAACACCTTAGAATAATGTTGTAATGAACCCTTGCATCCATGAGAAAAAATCAAGTTTATAGATTTTTATACCCAAGGGTTAGTGCAATATCTACCACCCTAACAGGATTAATCATTGAATTATTAAATCCAATATAGGTCCAATTTGCTTTTGAATTTTGGTAAATCCATGGGTTGAAACAATGGGGGTGGTAATTATCTTGTGGGAAAATTTATGATATAGAACCTTAATTTGAGTTAGTATGATTCCTTGAAATTAGTTAGTTCCTTCGAATGGGAGGAGAATCCTCATTATTAAGTTAAATGGGGGATATTTTAAGATAGGAATCAAAATGTGTATGAAGTGCCATGTGTGTGTGTGTTTGTTATATTCTTATTTTCTAATTTACTGTTATGTGAATATCTCATTGCCTGGATTACTTGGTATGGTATGCGTGCATTCATGCTGGAATGCACCAATAATGTTTTAATATATGCATATATGTATTTTGGGTGACTGCATCTTTAATTTACGCTATAAATTTATGGTTGAAATAATATGTGTAAAACGAATTTGGATATCAGTGGTGATTTTTGGCAAGTTATTGAGTACCCCATGGCCCCAAAGGAATTGTGTAGTCACTGGGTTTGTGACGCTATAGAGAGAGCATCATGGAGGATATATGTAGTGAATGAAATCTACCTAAAAAATAGTGATGCATTCCAAAGGGGATAAAATAATTGGTGAAAATGCAACTGGCATTACTTTTGACCATAGAAGGAAGGAATCTTACAATTTTCATAGAAGTATACTCATTCCATGCTTCCATAAATGCATTAGAATAAATTTTCCATCCAACGTCATACATGCATCCAATGATTGATTTTAATAAGTCAAAAGGAAGTAGATGGCTCATTTAAGGAAACAAATGGATGAGTTCTAAGGCCGATGCTTGGCAAAAGAGGATTTAATGTCCCATAGGCCGCCTTTCCTCTTTCCCTTTAGTGGAACCATAAACCCTCTAGTGATATTTACACAACCATCTTGGATCATTTATATTATATTACTACATAATATTTATATAGATTTTGAGCCATCATGACAATCCAACCATGTTTCCGATATATAAATATTATGATTAAGTCTCTAACATTCCCCCCTTAATCCAGAGGGATGTTTGTGAGTCCAAGCATCTTTTTGAACTTTTTTGCAGTCTACTCACTTATGGAACAATTTATCAAATGAATGGTATTGACCTTTACATTATGTTGAATAAAATGGTACTTCATGTTGATGTGCTTTGTTAGATCATGGATTCTAGGATTCTTGACCAACTTGATTGCATAAGTGTTGTTAATCAAAATTCGAGTAGCATTCACTTGTTTCACCTGTAAATCCTCTAGTATATTTTTGAGCCACACAATCTCCTTTATTGCCTCTGCAACAACCACATATTCTACCTTTGTAGTGGAATCCATCGGAACAGACTATTCATGTGATCTCCAAGAGAAAATTATTGATCCAAGACTCATGAGGTATAATTCTAAAGTAGAAAGTCCATTCTCCTTATCGCCATCAAAATTTGAATATGGATATCCAATTAATTTGAAGTCTCCCACCTTAAAATATTTGAGTCTAAAGTCTTGAGTCCCCTTCAAGTATCTTAGACCTCTCTTTGGAACACACTAATGTCTTTCACAATTTTTTTGCATGAACCCAGAAGGGATTCCAACTTCAACTGAAATATCAATTCTAATAGTGGTAAAGTAGATATGGCTCCTCACAAGTTGTATGCATTTAGTTGCATCCTCAAATTCATTCCCTTCTTTTGATGTTAGCTTAAAATTTTGTTCCATTGGAGTATTGAGAGAATTGCATTTAGCCATGCCAAACTTGTTCAGTGATTCTTTAATGTACTTCTTTTGGGAGATGAATATATACTTTGGATTTGAGTCACTTAAATACCCAAGTAGTAGTGAAGAATCAATATGCCCTATATTAGTCATCTCAAAACCTCTCTTCGATTGTTTATTTATGGATTCAATGTAGCTTTAATTATTCTTTGTCATCAATAGATAATATATATACACTACAGATATACAATATATTTTCCAACTTTCTCAAAAAACAAAGTTGTGTCATCCATATTAAATCATTTGAAATTCAATTTCATAAGATGATCTATTGGCTTTTCATATTAGGTGCAAACTACTTTTTTTAGGCCATACAAAGATTTGATGAGCTTGCATACCTTATGTTCTCGACCCTTCACAATAAAACTTTCTTCTTGGGACATGAAGACATTCTCTTTCAACTCTCCATTCATGAAAGAAGTATTCACATTCATTTTATGAAATTTACACCCATTTGTGTATCCAAATCCAATAGAGTATCAATGTTATCCAATTTTGTTATGGGTAAAAAGTTTCCACATAATCTATTCCTTCTTTTTGTGTAAATACTTTTTCCACAATCCTCTCCTTATGCTTGTCAAGTGAGCCATCTGATTTGTACTTATTCTTGTGGACCCACTTGCATCCAATTGGTTTGGTTTCAAATGGAGTGCCCACCAACTTCCATGTCCCATTCTTGATGAGAGCATTGTATTCATTCTATATAGATTCTTTTCGCACATCATTATAAGAAAATTCTTCAAATCAAGTTGGTTCATAGTCACCTGATAAGTTCGATTCACAATAATATGAAACATCTATATCAGTTACATCACCTTAATCTAAATCATCTACATCACCTCCATTTTCTTGTATTGTTAATCTGTTGGTTCCCATATTTCCATGATATGACCCCAAGGGGGGAATATATGGGGCTATATAGGGATAACTGTATATATAATATGGTTAACCCCTTATATGATGCCCAGTGGGTCATATCATTCCAACCTCATCGGGATGAACAATCTCAAGTGTCTTCATGATAGACTTTGAAATTTGTTGTGAGGTTCCAAGTTGCTTAGTTGATTGAGATAGTCCTTCATTCTCTTCAAGATTAAATATTCCAATTCTCTCAATCACATCATCCAATTAAATCTCTTGTACTGATTAAGTGGCAGTAACTTCTTCATGTGAGGGATATGGTGTTGCAAAAGGAGATTCCAAGGATTTATCCAAGATAGGGATCCTCCATTCAACCCTTCGAATCTCATTATCAAATTCATGATATGCCTTTAGATGGGTAACTCTTTCAAGATGATCAAGATGCCACTCAATAATCTTGTCATTTTTATTCATTTCAATAAAACTCACATCTCTAGAAAGTATAATTTGATTATTTACCTCATCATAAAGATGACATGCCTTGGAGGTCTTTGAGTACCCCAAGAAGATGAAATTTTGACTCCTTGCACCAAGTTTGTTTATACATTCCCTAGGAATTTAGGAATAAAAAGTAGAACCGAAAAACCTGAGATGCTTCACCAAAAGAAGGTGATGATACCACATTTCATATGGATTCATGTTTCCAAGAGTGTGAGATGGTCTTTTGTTTTTCAAACAGGCTGCACACAGAACCACTTCACCCCAAAACATCAATTTCATATTCTTCAAAACATAACATTGAATGTACCCTGTTAAGGAGTGTCATGTTCATTCTTTGTGCTACACCATTCCATTAGGGATTATACGAAACAATGGTTTGGGTATAATACCATGTTGATGAAGATAGTTTTCAAATTCATTGGAAGTATATTCTTTTCCATTATCACTATGAAGAGTTCCAATATGATATTGTGCTTCATTTTCAATTCATATGTGAAAATTTTTAAATGTTTAGAAGCCTTAGATTTATTCTTGATAAATAAACCCAACATATCTTGGTGTAATCATCAATAAAAGACATGATATATTTATTCCCATTTGCAGAAGCATTATGCATAGCTCCACACAAGTCAGAGTGTATCAACTTTGTTTTTTATATTCATGCTTTGAAATTAGAATCATGAAAAGGTAACTTATGATGTTTTCCTAGGATACATGTATCAAACTACTTCAAATTCCTTGGAATTGTGGGGAAACTAGAAACAAAATTATTCTTTAACAATTGAAGACTAACATAATTGATATATCCATATCTAGCATGCCACAAAATACTATATGTGAATATACCGTCATCATGGTGAGAGGGGTATGTGAAATTATTTTCCCTTGTAGATGTCCCTTTCAACTTCAACAATCTCTCATCTTCCCATATTTTTATGATCACTTGGTTGTTAGCATATCTTTTTATTTCAACATTTACATCAACCATATGAATGGAATGGCCTTGTTGTCGAGTGTGCACAAGAGATAGCAAGTTTCTCTGCAACTCTGGAATATATATTTAACATTATGCAATATAAAGTCTACTAATATAGGTAGATTGAGCTTAATGGTTTCAATTCCCTGAGGTTTGAGGTTGGGTTTATTTACAAAATATCCTATACCATATACATTGTCATTCATTTATTCAAATAAGTCTATTATAAAATTCATGTAGCAAGTAGCACTGGTGTCAAGCAACCTAGTATCTCTCCAAGGGGAAAATGAAGCATTGAACAAAACTTCATGTACACAAATATTGCAATGTGCAACAATGAAATGAGTAGATTCATGAACTTTAACTTTTTATTCTTTCTTATCCTTCTTTTCTGTGATCTTCTCCCATTTAATTCTCCATGTCTTTGCCTCATGTCCCTTCTTTCCACAATGAACAAAATGAATATTATATATCTCACCATGGTTATGACTACACCCACCTTTGAAATTATTTCTTCCAAATCATTTTTTACTTCCATCTCCTCTATAAGAATCATGTAATTGATCCTTCATTTTCTTAGCAAGGCATGTAATCTATTCGATGGGTTAAATTTCCTTCTTTCAAAAATCTTTCTATCATTTTGTAATTCTCTCCACCAAAGTGTCAAATTCGAGGGTATTTAATTGGACACTAGCTTAAAGTGATTCAAGATCATGGGAATATGTAGGGTAGAGGATCTTGAAAAGGGCCATGAGAGAAATGTCTACCTTCACACCATAGCCATTAATTCCAAGCATAATGGATTTAATTTTTTATGCTAAAGCTATGGGGTTAGTATCCTTCAACTCTAAGCGGAAGAGCTTCAATAACAACTGAATGAGCTTTAATTTTGAGTGTCAGTCATACAAACCCTTTAATTTATTGGAAGAAGCATAAGAATATGTAATCAATATGATATGACAAGTCACCTTTTCACTCGTTGTTACAAAAATCAATGCATAGGATTTCTTGTTTTTGTTTTTTTCATATTGCTAGCTCTTTGTTCGTTGTAGGATTTGTAGGATCTTCACAAATTCCATCCCACATATAATTGAAAATAATTGTATACTTGATATTTATCGACCATTTTTTATAGTTCTCTTTTCCATTGAGCACCACATTGACAAAATAGACAAGATAATGCATCTTTATTGGGAAAATAACTTCAAGCTATACTAAAACTGCATACTCCAAATAATTCAAATTGCAAACTAAGCACAACCAAATTTATTTTATTGGTAAGAAAACTCCTCTCTTTGAAACAATTGTCAAATTTATAGTCCTAACAAATCCTCTATCAAAATAGTATATTCGATCAAAGAAGAACAAACCATGATTTGTAAACTAGAAATGTCACTAACATCTCTAAAGGTGCAAACAAGCATACCATATATAGATGTAAAATGAGATGATAGAAATAGTACACAACAACATTTTGATGAAATCCAAGAATATTGCAAAGGTGATACAATGTAGAGGTAAATCAAACTTAGATGTTATTCCATGCAAAGGTGAAACAATACAACTGTGATAATATATTGTAGAGGTTAAATAATACAAATGTGATAATAGAACATAGAGATAAGTACCACAACAATGTCAAAATGGAGGACATGGGGCCTAAATTAAGGCCATAAAATTCAATCATATGAATTTGGGTCCACTTGAAGTGTTTTTAGGTGAAGGTAATATCTTATGGTGTGAGAAAAATCGAAGGTGACGGGTGATGAAAATAGTTCGAAATTTAGTAGGTCTATGCGGTGATCAAGTCTTATAACTCCATGTCTCGTCCTCTTGATGATAAAATGAGGGATATGCTAACTAACCCAAACTTTCTTCCTAGGGTGTGAGGCACCAATGTGAAATATCCCATACCTTCAATAGGTTGAAAAAATTGTAATATGACACAAAGGTGAATTATAAAACAAGCCCTTAGATGGACTTACTTACTGTGCACATAATTTGGTCTCTCAATGCAACATGCGACTTGGTCTCTCAAATAGCATACGACTCTAGGAATAATAACACATAGAGGTAGTATCCAACATAGGTCTAGAACTTAGAAATCCCCCAATGTAGATAGCACTAATAATAGCATGAATTAGGGTTTGTATAGACAATACACAATTCTGAGGATAAGATACACAAGCAAAGTTAGGATCCTTCGACAAGTAACATTAGACTAGGGTTACAACATCATAAATAATATGGAATATAGCCCTGGTCAATTTGTAGATATGAATGGCTTAGATGAAATGAATTCCTATAGTAGCCTCATAGGTAAACATGGATTTATGAAAATGCCATGGCTTTGATACCATTGACATGGCTAGATAACTCTAATGCTTGGGATAATTTTATTGATCGTGCGCCTTTAACACACACACACACACATACAAGAGATGTGACCTTTGGTTTCCATAGTATTAGGTTTCTAACCATAATTCAGTTTCACTCTTAAAGATTTATGTCCCATCAATAACCTCTTTTAACAATTAGAAAATAGAATGAGTGAAATTTAAAAATTATTTTTGTTTAAAAATATTTTCAAAACATTCAATTAAAAAAACGTTTTTTAAAACATTGATTTTTATTTTTATTTTTAATGTTTTTCCCACTAAATACATATCTCAAGGAAACCCACCAAGTACTTCTCCTCATTTTGGGATAGTACCGAAGGTAAATTGCATTATGCAGAAGATTGAAGCTTGTCAACATAGGGCTCAAGGACATTACAACAATATACTCATTAAGATATCAACATGTCACTTATGGGAATTGAACCTGGATGGGTAGGATGCAATTATTTCTCCAAACCATAAAATATAGAACCATTTGAAATTAATTTTTTTTATAAAAAAATATGGCATTAAAATCCAAAGTCAATGCACTTTGGCTTGCAAATGAAAAGTATAATCCCCACCTTGGAAGGGACTAAAAAAAGGATTGTACAAGTAGCTTTTACAGACAAGTCTCAAGGAAAAAAAGTTGATCTATCACAACCAAAACACCCACTCATAGAGAGTCTAGGTCAGATTGTCCATGAAGATAAGAAGATAAAGAAAAAAAGGTATTTGCTTGAGAAAATAACCACGAAGCATTAACCACACTGGCCACATGAGGAGTCTGGTCATGGTCACATGGGGTAGGGATCCAACTCAAGAAGGAGATTCAAGATAGATACACAATACTATGTTCCAACCATTGAGGGTAGGCGTTTGGGCTTAATCCCTTTTGAAATAACAAAGTCCAAAATTGCGAAATGTTTTTCATTATATGGTGGGATGAAGAGTTGCCTTTACTTTCACTCATGTCTCTCATGAACTTGTTCCCTTGCTCAATGCTTAGTCCTATTATTACAAGAACATTGGTGGGATTTTACTCATCTAGGGTAGTCTAGTAGACTAGGTGGGCTAGGATACTATGGAATCCATTGTATGGTGCATAGGGCTCTATGCCAATACTTAACAATGATTGCAAGTGTTCCATTTCAACCCTATATTTTTGTTTATGCACCATGATTTGAATTAAGAGGCTAGTGCAGATCAACATGCTATAAATTTAAGAAAATATTTGTGATAGGACATTTTCATTGAATAACATATCATTTATTTTTTTCCAAAGTTAATACATTATATTTTATGTCATAAGCATCCAAAAAAATTAAATTTCAATAGACGAAATAGTCTATGACATAGTAAAACAATCTATCATGAGAAGATTCTTTTAGAGATTGTTGATAGAGAGCTTAACCCTATCCATGTAACCCTGGTCATTGAAAAAAGCCAATAGAAATGCTTCAATTTTTACTTCTCCAATACTATGAACATATAAGGTCAAATGCACCCAAATGGATGAACATCTTTTCTACATCATGTGACATATATAAATGAATTTGAAAATGAATCCACCAACCTTTTCAATTTAAATTAGTGATATTTAAAAATGAAATACATTAAAACCTTGAAGTGCATTCACATAATTCTTAATATTGGCCTTAACCTTTGGTAATTCTAAGCATACATCAATATCTAAATAATAATGCATTGTTGTTTTATTTAATCTCTTAAAGGTATCTTTACCAAAGAATTGTTTATATATGTTAAGGTGTATCAGGCCATGAAAACCTACTTATATTTGTTAAGGTGTGTTAAGCCACAAATTATCGTGATGGGAATGGCATCTATTCATGTTATTAACTTCAGTATTTTTTCATGAGTATGAGCCGTGATAAACATGTAAAGGTGTAAGGAGCTATAAATTAATGAGTAAATAACACACAATTTAAAGTTAAAATGTTTTTAATGAATAGAAATTACCAAGCGTTATAAGGTGAATATAGGCATCTTACAAGTAACAAAACATTGTTTTAATAACTAAAACAACAAAACTTGGGCATTGCCATGGTGAACGGCACTAGTCTGGATGGAGATTCTGTTGTCGATAGGGTTTCTGGGCTGTCATGGCTCGGGTAATTTGCTTCCCTGTGTGACGGGCCCCCTGCTCTCCTCTCTGTGCTTTTCCTGTTGGCTCCTTTTACCTTGGCTATTCCGCCTCTCTACTCCGATCTCTTGGTACTGTGCATTGGGGATTCCAAAACTTAACTGTCCCTGTCAACCTACCTCTGATGGCTTATTGGAGTCCCTCCCCTTACCAGGGGGACTAGTACCAACCAATTTAAAAATGTGGGAAGGAGATCGTCTACCTCAGCCGCGATGGTATTTTGACTTTCTTTGGTTTTTTTTTGGGTCCATCACCCTGCATGGTTTATTTTCGTTAGGGTTGACTTAGGGTTCTCCATGATTTTCTCTGGATTTTGTGGATTCGGTCTGTCCTATCTATCACGCACATCTTCAGGGCATTTCCGTGATTACCTTTAGCGGGTTGGAGGATGCCTCTCCCTGCCGTGGTGGTTTCTATCATTTTTTGTTACTCTATCCCCCGGTCCATCACCTTGCATGGTTTTTTATGTTTAGGGTTGACTTAGGGTATCCCTCGATTTTCCCAGGGTCTTGTGGGTTCCGTCAGCACTATTCTTCTTGCTCGGCTCCTAGGCTTTAGCCACGGTTTCTTTAGGGTTTCTTCTGGCCTTTTCCCTGGTTGTGTTGTTTCATTATCGGGACTTCTGGTCTGTTCTTTGGTTGATTACTGTGGTTGTCCTAACTTTCTCGCTCGTCTTCGAGGCTTGGTTGGAATATCTATTATGGGTAGGTGACCGTCTCTCACTGCCATGGTGATAATTATGATCACATTTCCTAGTCTATCACCCTGCATGGTTTATTTTATGTTAGTGTTGACTTTGGGTTCCCCTTGATTTTCATCGGGTCTTGGGGGTTCTGTCAACACTGTCCTTTTTTATCGGTATCTGGGCTTTTTCCATGGATTCTTCTGGGTTTCTTCGGGACTTTCACCAGTCTGTGGTGTTTCATTGTCAGTGACTTTTGGTCTGTTCTCAAGTTGATTTTCCGTGGTTGTTCCCCCGATTATCCTGGGGTTCCCTCTTGTGGGCGTCTCTTAACTATGCCTGGTTTTTTTGGGGTCTTTGTACTGTCACCATATCACCCTAACTTGTGTCTGGGGTTAGGGTTTCAGGCCCCCTCTTACTCCTTTTTCGGCGGTAGACTTTTTCTTCCTGGTTTTCTCCCTTGGCGGCCGCTTCCTGGGTGTTGACCCACCATGAACACTGGTGATAACCTATCCATGGCTCGATGCAAAAGACATGCGAAGAACATTAGGACCCATGATGGTAAATTCTATTTTGTACTGGGCCATGACATATATATGGACAAAGTCGCTTCGCTGTGCTCACAGGCACTTATCAGACATCTTGAGTATTGTCGACTCGGCAATAGGGTGTGGATTGACTGGGCCACCGACTTCTGGAAGCCACTGTTGACTTACACTCCGACCATCATCCTCCCCTCCAATGGCTGGATTGTATTCTTCTTTCTGGAAATTGACCATGCCTCCCTCATTCTAGAAAAGACTTGGCGCATTGGCTCCGGATCTCTCGTCTTGGATCGTTGGCATACCCACTTTGATCTGCTCCGGGAGAGAGTGACGAAATGACACCTCTGGGTTTTGTTGCCGCACCTTCCCTTCCCGCTCTGGAGTCTCCACACTCTTGAGGGCATAGCAAACACCATTGGTAGATTTGTGGCTATCAATGACGACTTTCACCTCTCATTTGACAAGAGGGTTGCTCGTGTTCTAGTGGAATTGGACATTTCATTGGGACTTCTTGCTAAAGTTGAAATACTATGCAAGGACCGCCTTTTCATCCAGAAGTTGGATTACTTGCATGTCCCATTTCGATGCAATCACTGTAGAGATACTGGACATCTCCGGAGAACTTGTCCTTCACTCAAGAACGCACATTCTGGATCTAGGCTGACAGAACCACTCTCGACCTGTCATGCTGTCGATTCCTCACTGAAAAAGGATGTTAAAATTGGTATGTATTCACATTCCCTTTCTCTGTTTGGGGATGTCACTGACGATATGATCAATGATATTGACTTATTGGTCGGGGCTCCTGTTGCTGTCTGCGAGTCTGGCCCTATATTGAATGATTCCATCCATGTGGTTTCCTCTGATTTATATTTGGTAAACGGATCGGGGGCTTCTCCTCTCACCTCCCCTACTACTCCCCATGCCCACACTGATATCCCAGGTGATCGGGCCCTGGAAGAACCCCACCATTTGTCTCTGGCTTCTAACCCTTCTCCTGATGCTCCTCCCCATGTCTCCTCTCCTCCTTCTCAGCAAATTACTCTGTCACCAGTGTTTCCTATACTCTCATCCTTAGTCGACTTCCCTCCTCTCCCTACAACTACCTCTTCTCCCCCTCTACCGTTATCACCTCATAGCCCTATATCCTCCCCCTTCTTTGCGGACCCAACCCTACATAAAACTCTTCTGATATTCTCTGCAGTGACTCCATCTTCCCCTAATACCCTCCATCTCAACTCAATCAATTTTGAGAACGTGACCATTAGGAAAAAAAATAAGGATAGACTAGGCACCTCTGAGCCTCTCTCATCCGCCTCTCCTCCTTACAATCCCCTCTCTGTACGCATTAAGGATGTTGCTAGAGGACATCTCTCTTGGGGACTTAGAGCATCTCCTCCCCATCCCTTTGTTCCACCATGTTGATCCTTTCTCTGAACGTAAGGGGTCTAGGGGGAAAGACCAAATAAAGCCACCTCCGCTATCTCTTTCTTTCACTGTGCCCGGATATGATCCTTCTCCAGGAGACGATGTGTAGTACCTATCCAGCCCTGATTGCTTTTTCCAAACTCCTACAAATTGGGAATTCTGTGCAACTAGTGCCTCAGGTCTCTTCAGGGGTCTCCTCACTGCATGGAACCCTAGATTGGTGAGATGTAGGGCTTACGAGACACCTGCTGGAATTCTAATCAAGGCCAAATTCCGTGGTATGGCATACATCCTAGACATTATCAACTGCTATGGTCCCTATAAGGATATGGAAATATTTTGGGATAGGATTAACCAAGGTGGTCTTCTTCTTTCTCCCCATTTGATTCTAGGAGGAGATCTTAACTTCACCATGAACACTTCTGAGATCTGGGGGACTAAGGCTGTCATTGATCCCCTTGCTTCTTATTTCCAGCATCTATTCGATTCTGTTGGGCTCCTTGATATAGCTCCCTCCTTAGTAGGACCCACCTGGACGAATGGTTGTGTTGGGGAACATGGAATCAGTAAGAGACTTGACCGTTTCCTTGTAGCCTCCTCCCTGATCCCATCCCTCTTAACCCATGGGGTTTGGACTCACCACTCAGACTTTTTTGATCATTTTCCTGTATGTTTTGAATGGAACAAACATTTGGGGCCCCATAATTACCCAGTCAAATTCAATAGATCTTGGCTCTCAGACTAGGATTTTTCATCTTGGTTCACTAAGTGTTGGCACAGAATATCTCCCACCTATTATGACTCAGTGCTGGAACTCCTCACTCAAAAAATTCGCTCTCTCAAACTTGAAGTCAAGGTCTGGATTAAGGACAAGTGTGCCCGGATGGATTCCAATATGAAGAGACTGGATATGGAGATCAGCTCTTTACTGTCCAATTCCTCCATTGGTATCCTCACTCTAGAGGAGCAAAATACACTGTCTCAGCTCAGATCCAAACTGAAGAATATTTTGGATCACCACTTATTAACCTGGCAGCTTAAAATCCATACCAAATGGGCTCTTGAAGGTGACACTAACACTAAATTCTTCCATGTTGTTGCTTCTGGTAAGAGAAACCAAAACACCATCTGGTTTCTTAAGGATGAGGGGGGTAGGTTTGTTGAGGACATTTCTGAATTAAAGGATATGGGACTGCAACATTTTTCCCATATATTTAAAGATGACAACCAGACCTGCCTTTTGGAACAGCTAAATGTTGTCTCTCATTACCCTGTTATGATCCCCCCAGCTAATGTTTCTTGCCTCACACGACCGGTCACATTATCAGAGGTTGATTTTGCTCTGCACTCATTGAAGAAAGATAGGAGCCCCGGTCCTGATGGTTGGCCTGTTGAGTTCTATCTCCACTTCTTTGACTTAATGAGTGAAGAACTCCTCTTTGCTATGGACTCTACTAGGGTATCGGGCTGTATCCCTCCCTCACTTAACTCCACCTTTCTGACCCTTATTCCCAAGAAGGAAAAGCCTACATCCTTTGTGGGCTTCAGGCCCATCTCCCTATGCAATATGCTCTACAAACTGATATCCAAAGTCATTGCGGTGAGACTTAAGCCCTTCCTGGACTCTCACATATCCATTGAACAATTTGGTTTTTTAAAGAATCGACAGATAGTGGATCCCAATGGTATTGTTCAAGAGGTCCTACACTCTGTCAAGACCAAGAATTCTTGTGCACTTATGCTTAAACTGGACCTGGTGAAGGCCTTTGATCGTGTGAACTGGAATTTCATCAAGCTTATTCTGATCCAGATAGGGATCCCCCTCCTTACTGTGAATTGGATTATGGGTTGTATTTCATCAGCAAATTTTGTTGTGCTCATCAATGGTATGCCATCTAAATTCTTTCCTACCTCTAGAGGGATCCGCCAGGGATGTCCCCTATCGCCCCTGCTCTTTATACTGGTTATAGAGAGGCTCAGTATTTTGATAGTTGATGCTAGAGATCACGGTCTAATAAAAGGAATCAAGATCTCATCACATTTTTCCCTTAATCATCTCCTATTGGTTGATGACGTGATCCTTTTGGGTACTGGTACATTAACAGAATGGATGGCCTTTGATGTCATCCTTAGAAAATTTTGTAAGGCATATGGTATGAACATCAGCTTGGACAAATCTTGCTTTCTCTATAACAATGTGGATATTGATATTCGTTCAGATATTTCTAAGGCTCTGCCATATAATATGGAGCCTATTACAACATGATTCATGTATCTGGGATATTTCCTCAAACCTTTGGGCTACAAGGTTCGGGACTAGCACTGGCTAATAAAAAAATTTGAACACGGGATTTTGCATTGGTCTCATAAGCTCCTATCTGTAGGTGGCCATCTGACTCTTGTGCAAGTGGTATTAACCAATATTCCTATCTATTGGATGGGCCTTGCTCCTATCCCTGTATCCATTTTAAACAAGCTTAGGAGTCTTGCTTTTGATTACCTATGGGGCTCATCGGATCATAAGCGTCGGTTTCACTTGACCAATTGGAAATCGCTATCTTGGCCTAAATATCATGGTGGTTGGGGAATCAAGAATCTGCCCTGGTTCAGCATTTCTCTTAGGATGAAGAATTTATGGATGGTGCTCCAAAATGATGGTTTATGGCACAGGGTTATTTTCAGCAAATATATTAAGAGATGCTCTATCGAATCCTGGCTCAGAGATAATAATTTTCAATCTCGTGGAGCTTCTGCTATTTGGAAAGGTCTCATGTTCACTCTCCTATGGCTTGGTAGACATCTGTCTTGGCAGGTTGGCAATGGAAAAAATGTCCTTCTTGGTATCGATCTGATTGTGGGTGTTAATAACTCTTGCTCGATCCCCCGTGGACTCTGTGAGTACTTGGCCGATATGGATATTGCAACACTCGCTGAGGCCCACAATTCTCTCATGGATGCACATAAATATTGGTATACTGCAGAGGAACTTGGTGTTGGTGGTAGTTGGAAGGAAGCTTGGAATTCCTTTACCAGAAGTCTTGAAACTTGCGGCCTCCGTCTTGTTGATTTACCGGATGCTCTGACTTGGTATTACAATAGATCCGGGGGATCTGTATCTGCTAAGTTGATATATGATAGTATTACTATTGCTTCTTCCCCACCAAAGGGTAACAGAGTTCTGGCTATTGTTTGGAACAGTCCTCTTCCCAGGAAAATTTGTTGCTTTATATGGCTACTTTTGAGGAACAAACTGTTGACTTGTGACAACCTACAAAAACGAGGATGGTCTGGGCCTGGTTATTGTATCCTCTGTAAAAAGGGATCAGAGAGTATTGATCATGTCTTCAATACCTATTCTATCTGGAAAAATCTTCTCTCTGTCATCTTAGAACAACTCCATTTGACTCTTCCTCACTTGTCGGATAATATCAGTTCCTTTCTGGATTCTTGGACAGGTTCCTTTTCGAAGTCCTCAGAAAACTGCTACATCCCTTTCATTGCCATGTGGACATTATGGAATTCTAGAAACTCATCTATATTTGATGGGAAATCAATCTTGGTTATCAGCATGCTCCATCAGATCTCTCATAGCTCGCAACTCTACTGTCCATCAGCTATAAAAACAAAAAAAACAAGGGATATTGGATCTGGACCTCTCTTTCTTACCCTTGTGGATTTTTTGATGGTGCTGCAGTTGATAATACTGGTGGGGTTGGATTCTGCTTACATCTGAATGAGGTACACTCCTATGAGTTTGCTTTGGGGGATGGTCACAGTACCAATACTAGGGAAGAATTAATTGGGCTCTGGACCCTGCTACATACATCCCAAATGATGGGGTTACCCAAGATCCAGATATTCAGTGACTCTTCTGTCATCATTAATTGGGCAAAGGGTACTGCTTCCCTCTCACCACCTGAGCTTACTCATTGGTGTAGGGACATCAGGAAGATATGCACATGCTTCCTTGCGCTGTCTTTTGGCCATGTTCACCATGAACACAACCAGATTGTGGACAACCTCTCTAAAAAGGCCCCATCTTTTGCTCCGGGATCAGGATTCTATTCTGAATTTTATGATGGTCATTTGACCACACATGACAGTTTTATGCTCTTTTGATCCTGGTGCAGGATCTTCTCTTTTATGGCACCTTGTGAAATGTAATTGGAGCAGACTCATTTAGATGGTGGAGCTATCTTCTTGGTTCACGGTAAATATGGTCATAAAAGACATCATTTTTACTGATGGAAATGTATGTAGCTTCTACTCTAGTCACCTACCCACTCTCTTGGAATGTTACTCATTCATGATGTAACCGATTGGCTTTTACACAACACTCATTATCTTGTATGTTACCCAAATACTGGGATGGCACGTTAGATGCCCTTTGATTCAATTTGAATATCAAGGACAAGCTTTTTTCTTCTGAAAAAAGTAACTAAAACAAGAAGTAGATGTACATCGATAAGGAAAACATGTCATTTACGAAAACAAAATTTTAATGAAAGTAATAATGATTAGTTACTTTTACTAAGTAATTCTTATTTATTGAAAAATAATATAAATTCTATAACATAAATAATTGTGAAAGCAGGCTATATAGAGTAGGGTTGTTATCCTATACTTGTTGGTTTCTAGATTATATCTATATAGGTAATGGTTAGGTCAATGGGAAATTACTCTCTGCATGCATAGGTCATAGTTGGGATTTATTACTTTTAACCTGAGCCCTGAGCTAACCATTATATATTGTTGGATGGCATGACTAGTAGGATCGAAAAGAAGTGGGTGCCGCATGAAATGGGTCGGTGCTCCAGCGTGCGAATATGGCCTTTGAAGAGGTTTTCGAGCCTGAGGTGGGGACCCAACTCCTCGCCCTTAGGATGAATTTGGGAGTTTCTGAAATGGGATGTGATGAGCAAGTCTCTTAGTATTATTATATTAGGGGTTTAAAGATCATTCCTAGTAGTCTGTCATATGTGTTATATTTGAAAGTATGTTCATGTTGTATCTCCCCTATTTTGAACACAATGTGAGAAGGTTTGGTAAAAGAGAATAACTATCATTTATTTTGGTCGCACAAATAATGTTAATCATATATTATGTTTTTGTCATTAATTAAAAATTAAATTCCATTATAATAGACATGTAACTAATTTAACTCCTAAAATGTGAATAAGTTAGATTATATGTTAATTGTTATAAGAAAAAGACTACCAATACATTATGTACTCTAATAATCACACCCAAATCAATCACTCCATTGAGAATACTTCTTACACAACCATTCCCAAAAAATGCATTGCTCTTGTTTTATAATTGAACCAAAACTTATTTAGAGTGGTATAAAACCTATACAAATATTCTTTAACCAACACTGATTTGTCGACACAATGTTTTTTAAGTTAATATATTAGTGCCAATAAAAATTTACTTTAGTTATCTTCACACTCATAAACTTAGATGATACAATAAAATGAAAAAAAATAGCAATAAATTTTTAAATGCGTAAGATGATACAATTGATCCATTGCGTAAAACATAACTTGATTAAATACAAATTGCAATATATAAAAACATAACTCGATTAATTACAAATTGCAATATATAAAAAATCAGGACCAAAATGATATCTGGCAACAACATTTAAGCACTCATGGGCTAAGAAAGATGATTGATTGGAATACTATTTGGTGCTTGAATAATCCCTTGGGGTCCTTTATTTCCCTTATTGTTTTCCTCATGAAAAGTACTCACATGAGAGCAACACAAATATTATTGGAGAAAACAAAAATTGGAAATTTTCTTCTTGCACTTAGTGTTTGTTTTCTATTTATATAATTTCTATTTGTTTCTTGTTTCACTCAATAACATAAATATCACTAAATTCAAGAAATAATGAGCACAAGGCACATACAATTGAAATTAAAGACAAATTATAAACGTACTAAAATGTTATTAATGTTTTTCATATTTTTATATTTTTATGATAATAAACAATGTTAATTAGAAGGAGAGAGGTTGTGGTGTAATGACATTGGGTAGTGGATGAGGCCTCACAAGTGTCGAGATCCAATCTCAAGAATGCCTATGGGCCACCCTTGATTCTAGGGAGGTGGAATAGTAGGTTGTTGTTCTCCAAGAGAAATAAAAAACAATGGTAATTATAAATAGAAAATAAAAACAAATGTCAATATTATGTACATACATAAAATGAATTAATGATTTCAAGAGCCAAAGGGATTGAAAGTTATAAGTAAGAAAAAAAACTACAACTAAACTATGGAGTGTAAAAAACTTATACATAATAAAAGCAATAAATAAATAACAAACTGAATGACCCAAGCTCCATATTTAAATTTAAAAGGATGATCCTTGAATTAAATTAAGAGAGTATGATAATGTTGGTAAATTTTGCGAAAGTTGAACCTATAGTACATACGTTTTCCCCAAATTTTTGGAGGCCTTACAAGGACAAACAAAAACTTAAACCAACAAATTAAAAGAAATAAATTCATAGTATCAAAGAGAACAAGATACTAATATAATCTCCATGAGTCATTTAAGCAATTATATATAGATATGAATAAATTTAGGATAAAGCAATAAATTGCAACAACAATAAATCAATATATCACAATGTTAGAAGAGAAATGTTTCACCTATTTAGTGCTTGAAGCTTTGGAAAGTACTTTTGTTGTCATCCAACACCATTAGACCCTAAAGAATGCAAATAATGGATATGGATATCAAAGATTTATCACAAAATTTGTAGCACCGTGTTTTCATTTAGACTATTGAGATTAGGATAACTATTCTTTGAGGGCATTTGGTGACGAATGACCCGATTATATGCAGTTTGAGCACTAAAAATATGTATGAAGGCATCTTGTTTCGAATGACCTAGACATGTATGATACAATTATTTGCTTATGTAAAATCACTAAGAAGAAAATGTCATGCTATATTGTCAAATGATAAGTAATTGTGATTATGGAAAATGATGTTGACATTGGTAAAAAAAGCGAGTACAATTATATTCTGATTTCCATTTATGAATGAAGAATCATGTGATGTTATCAACAAATATTGAATGTTGTGCAAATGAAAGATGATGCTTATAGTAAATGAATGTTGATAAAAGTTTATGTGGTATCTAGCATGTACTCTTATGGTTTGTCGAGTGTGACAGGAAATCCAAGTACATGAGATGCAAGAAGGTGTTGTTAAATTAGGTCTCTAACCGAGCCGACAACTAAGGCAGGTGATATCAATTTAGTTTTATGTTATGTTTTAATAATGCTATAATATTTGATGTATACAACATATGATGTGCATGGACTCTGGATGAATCGACAACCTTTACAAGTTTATGTCAAGTTGATGTTCATATTATGTTTGAAATATTGTTTATAAGATTTGATGCACATAAGGTATGATGTGCATGGAATCTGGATGAGTTGGGAACCTTCGACAGTTAATGTCGAATTGATGTTCATATTATGTTTTGAAATCTTGTTTATAAGATTTGATGTACATGATGTTTTATGTGTAGATGAAGGGATTGTGATTGCCAATTGAACCACATTGGGTGACAAGGTTGAAAAATTATACTTTGTAAGAGTATTAAATGGACAGTGCGATGAGATTTGAATAGAGTGAGGAAAACTCCATCTCATCAGATGCATGTGCCATGAGGGTAGGCCACAAGTCGGTCACTCGTGAGGATTGTACCAGGGAGCACACAATAAAATTTCGACCCTATTCCCAAGGAAACACCGAACCCTCCCTAGGGTAGGCGAATTGAGCTAACATTGACTTAATTGCCATACCATCTCCTTGTCTGTGAGAATTATCAGAAGGGAATGCAGGAAGCATAACACCTTGATATTCCTGGCCGCGACGAAAATGCAGCAATAATCAACATTAATTCTAAATTAAGAGAATAAATAAAATACTTAGAAAGAATTTAGAAAATATTTAGTAAGCTAAAATCGAAAAAAATAAAATAAATTATATAGTAGATATATTAATTACCAAGAATATTAAATGAAGAATAGAATTAACATAAGTTAAGTTTAGTAAACCAATTAAAAGAATAAATCCAAAAATTTGAACTAAAGAAAAAGCCCTACCTAAAAGAAAAAAGATTCAAAGAAAAACCCTAAAGACTCGTGGAGTTTGCGTAGGCACTACAGAGCAAGCTCAATTATTTGAGGAAATAGAGAATATTGCTACACAATTTTATGCATCAAATAATCAAATATGAGTGTTGGAGTTGGACAATTTCTTCCTTTGTTGAAGCCGCTTGATGAATGTATTTCATACGCTGCAAACAATTCACGGTATGCAGATTCTGGTGTTTATCTTGTGAAGTTTCAACAACTTCAGTCACGATCGTTGGGTATGTTGCATTTAAGTTACATTTTAATATAATTATTTATTTATGGTGTAATTATTTAATATAATTACATGGGTACAATCATGTTAGTTTTGGATGTTTGAGTTTAACTAGAGATAATGGATTTATGATCGAGATCAATACATAATGGATGATTCATTGGAACTAGATGAAATTGACATGGTGAAGGAAATGAGATTTGGTTAGTTGTTTCTTAATATACTTATATTTTATATGATGACATACCAAGGTTTAAAACATCAAAAGTTTGGCACACATTGATGGATAACTCATCGTCATACATTTACAACCTAAGTACAAATATCGGGCTTTCTTTGGTTGCAAATTATTCNTATATATATATATCACATGTTGAGGGTAGAGTTAGAGTATAATAATCTAATGGGCGAAATGTATAGGTTACTACATATACATTAGGATAATGTAGTAATCCAAAGTAATTGAATTAGTGTAATTTAGACTTTACTATTAATTTAATATAATTACATGGGTACGATCATGTTAGTTATGGATGTTTGAGTTTAACTAGAAGAGATAATGGAGTTACGATCGAGATCAATACATAATGGATGATTCATTGGAACTAGATGAAATTGACATGGTGAAGGAAATGAGATTTGGTTAATTGTTTCTTAATATACTTATATTTTAGATGATGACATCCAAGGTTTAAAACATTAAAATTTTGACACGCATTGATGGATAACTCATCATCATACATTTACAACCTAAGTACAGATAATAGAATGTAAGGTTTTCAAATTCCATCCCTCTATGGAGCTAGAGTTGTTGGGCGTTACATTTCAAATCTGTGGATTGGGAATGAATTGACTTCATTAAAATAAGAGGTATATAAAAAATAAAAATAAAAAAGTGAAAATATGGATAGTTAACGAACTTAATTTTTGACAAATTTTAAGTAATAAGAGTCGGAAGGTTCTTTTTGCCGTAACTTCCACTGACTGTCGAAGAGATCAAACGAAGGAGCTTTTTTTAAATGAAGCATGGAGAGGATCAACACAACGAGTTGAACACCATAGTGATAACTACCTGAATGGGAAAAGTGTAAATGAAAAGACAACTAGTTCTCGAGGCGAGACTCGATGAGACTATGATGACACATGATGTGGCATGGAAAGCATATAGAAGTGGTCATATTAAAATGGAATGGGGAAATGAGGTAAGGAAATTATGAGATCCTTGACCTAGACATGAAGGTACTAACAATGACCAAGAAACATAATTTAATATGTTCGTTTAAGCCTCGAAAATTTGGAATCATATCAAGTTGAGGATAACCATTATTAATGTATTCTTGTGGGGATGTTGAGTGACTCTTGAATTGATTTTGGACTATGTTATAGTCTCCCTTATTTTAGTTATTCATAATCATGACTTACCAATATGCATTTTACTAAGGATTCTATGTTGTTTATATTCTCGTCTTAAAGAAGAGGATAGCCAAATAAATTCTAATTCTTGTTTTTTTTTGTGCTAAAAGTTTATTAATTACCTACTCTTGTGGCTACTAATGTGATATATCTTGTAGTTAATTGGATATCTCGGATTCTTGTAGATGATTGGGAAGTGTTGGAAATCTAAGTCAATATTAGAAATTATTAAGAAGTATTACTGGATTTATATTACATGAAATTACTGTTGAATTATCGAAAATGTGATTGAACTTCGTTGGGTGGAGTAATCTAGATCTTATGGCCATAATTATTTAATAAAAATGAGAAATAATGGAATGAATACTTTGATATGAAAATAAAGTGAAACTCACATTGGAAGTATGATAATAAAAAAATCCAGAACGAAGTTTCCTGGAGAGGGGGAGTATGTAATGCCCCATTTAGGGCTAGACAAAGTAATTGAATGAAATCATTCTATATAAATAGATGTGACAACTCAATACTAAGGAATAATGATTAACGTCTTTGTGTAAATTAGCATTATGTGATTCATGTATGAAGATCTAATATCAATGATAGATATACTCCCACTATCGTGACTTAGGAGGACAAATTAGAAATGCGTAGACAGTCTCCATACATATTAGAGAACTCTGGGACAAAGTTTCCTAAAGTGGGGGTGTATGTAGCACCCTGTTTTCATTCAGGCTATTGAGATTAGGATAACTATTCTTTGAGGGATTTTGGTGACGAATGACCCAATTGTATGTGGTTTGAGCACTAAAATTATGTATGAAGGCATCTTTTTTCAGATGACCGAGACATGTGTGAGACAATTATTTGCTTATGAAAATTTACTAAGAGGAAAATGGCATGGTATATTGTCAAATGATGAGTAATTATGATTATGGAAAATGATGTTGACATTTGTAAAAAATGTGAGTATAATTATATGACTTCCATTTATAAATGAAGAATCATGTGATCTTATTAGCAAAGATTGAATGTTATGCAAATGAAAGATTATGCTTATAGTAAATGAATCTTCACAAACGTTTATGTAATATCTAGCATGTACTCTCATGGTTTGTTGTGTGTGACAAGAATGGAAGGTACATGAGACGTAGGAAGGCGTTTTTATACAAGGGCTCTAGCTGAGATGACAACTATCATAGGTGATATCAATATGGTTTTATGTTATGTTTTAAGAATGCTATAAGATTTGATGCACACAAGGTATGACGTGCATGGAATATGTATGATTCGGGAACCTTTAAGAGTTTATGTTCATATTATGTTTGAAATCTTGTTGATAAGATTTGATGCACATAAGGTATGATGTGCATGGACTCTGAATGAGTTGGGGACCTTTGACAGTTGATGTCGAATTGATGTTCATATTATGTTTTGAATTATTGTTTATGATATTTGACGTACATGATGTTTTATGTGCACATGATGGGATTCTGATTGCCAATCGATCCACATTAGGTAACAAGGCTGAAAAAATATACTTTGTAAGACTAGCAGATGGACAACACAATGAGCTTTGAATAGAGTGAGGAAAACTCCAGCTCTTCAGATGTGCATGCTGTGAGGGCAAGTCGCTAGTTGGTCACTCACGAGGATTGTACTAGTGGGCACAGAATAAGGGTTCAACCTTATTCCCCAGGAACCACCAAGCCCTCCCTAGGGTAGGCGAATTGAGGTAATATTGACTCACTCGTCATACCATCTCCCCGCCTGTGGGAATTATCGGAAGGGCATGCATGAAGCATATCACCTTGATATTCCTGGTTGCAAAGAAAATGTAGCGGTAATCAACGTTAAATCTAAATTAGGGGAATAAATAAAATACTTAGAAAGAATTTAGAAAATATTTAGTAAGTTGAAATCAGAAAATATATATATATAAATTATTTAGTAGATATATTAATTAAAAAGAAAATTAAATGAAGAATGAAGTTAACGAAAGTTAAGTTTAGTAAATCAAGTAAAAGAGTAACTCTAGAAATTTGAACTAAAGAAAAAATACTGACTAAAATAAAAAGAATCAGAGAACCTAAGTTAAATACAAAGTGGGTCGGTGGATAAAAAGAAAAATAAATTAAATTAATTACGAAATGGTGCATGGGTTTTAACGAAAGATAAATAAAAGGGAAAATAGAGCAAGAACTTAGGATCTTTTTGGGACCTGTCATAGTTTTGAGCACATTGTGGTTGTGGCTATGTGAGGCGACTGGGTTAAGGGTGTGGTTCAGTACGACGTGAAATAGGTTGGAATCTTCCCAACAACAATATGGCGTTGTACTTCCTTTGTTATCTCGTATTTTCAACAACATCGAGCTCGAGGGTCGGGGGGGAAGGAGAGTACGTGTCAGAGTATGGTAGGGAGAAAACCAGTGGATCTGACATGATTGGAAATCCGTTGAATACAACTGTGCATGGTGTATTTCGATAATGAAACAACCTTAAACTTCATCCTCAAACATCAACGACTAGCGATATTAACATTATTCCACTATTGTTAAGATTAATTTATTTGATGAGGTATAGTTATTGAAAACTAGTTGTACCATTGAGGAGAATCTTAGAGTTTTTAAGCATGTTCATTGATGAAATTTAGGTTATTGTTTTATGGAATGTTAAGATATTATAGATGAGGCTAGAATGTTTGTAACATGGAAACTTTTGGTATCTTTAATATTCCAATATATTTTACTCGAGGATATATCTATTCATAATTAGACATTATTTCCTCATAATTGAATTGTAATTATTTATGTTTTTTGTAAATCTATCCTAAACCAAAGATCGAATTATGACAAACCGTGTTTGTATATTTAACTTTACCAAATTATTAGATATGTTTACTAGAAGATTTGCATGATTAGTTAGTATATTTGGAGGGAACCCCTAGAGAGATGCTACAAAATCAATGGAACTTCAACATATATACCTGGTTCTTCTATCATGTGTCTCTCTATCTCTTCACTTTATCATGATTTGGAAGAGGAAAACCAATTACCAACTCCTTTATAAAATAATAGATAAATAAAACATAATTGACCTTTTAGGGTTTACAAGAAAGTGAAAAAAGTCAAATATAAATATGATAATATCCAAGGTTCATGACTTAGGGTAAACTAAAATGATGGGGGACCCGCCCCCAAACACATGTAAAATACCAAAGAAACCATGGATTGTCAAGTCTTGGAGCTTGTAACCATATTATGATTTCTAAGAAAAACCCGTATCCCTCTGACTTCCTCATGATTAGCTATTTATGTTTTACCTTATTAGAAAAATAAGATATTCAAAGTGGAAATAACTAAATATAACAATATTTAAAATGAACATGGCAAAATTACCAGAACAATAGACGATTATATAGAGCATATTACTACAAATAATAACATCTTTATTGATAAAATAAATGTTCACTTGCCTCTTCAAGGGTGAAAACTCCAACTGAGTAAGAACTCATATTATAATATTATTCAAAAGACATCACATTACATTGATTCTGCTTATCTATATATATTCTATCCTCTTAGGAACATTCTAGTAAGTGGAACCTTCTAGTAAGCCTTCTATCTCCTAGGAACTTTCTCATGAATATTAAACTTTCTAGTAAGCCTTCTTGCAAATATTTATTTCACACTATATCTATTTCATGGGACTTATTTAATAGATATGGCCTCAATACATAATGACCTATCTATAAAATTAAGGGAGTTAGGGTAGAACACTAACATGCCCCAACCCCCCAAAGAGCAACTTAGTGCTCAAGGTTGGAGATGTGAAAATTGTTGAAGTATCTCAAATGGTTCTCATGTAGCATCCTTCGACTATGTATATTTTTTGTTGGAAGTCAATGAGTTCCTAGTGGTTTTATTGGTATTATGTACATGCATATGGATTTTTTTATAGTTATTCTTCAATAACTCACTATCTTGTAAAAAGGGTTTATCCCAGATGCATCATTGGAATTGTTTTATTTTCAATCTCATATATAATAGAGGTGATCAAGCAGGCCCAATTGGTATTGTAGTGAATGTAATATACTCTAAGGCATATGTGGAGGGATGCTCTTGTAATATTGGGGAATTTTCCTAAGGAATAGAAGACTAGTTTCCATAAATGTTCCCCACACTGGGGTTTTACCATGTGTTGATGCCTGGAAAATTCCCAGGTAAGGACAATAGGGATTCTCCCCAGTAATCGATCCCAATGAGATCGTCCTTTGTTTGGTATGGGGAATCCGTCCAGTTAATGATCCACCTAGCATAGATTAATGTGTTTTAAATGTTTTATTGGTTACGACCTGATTCATCGTTTATGTTGTTTTCTTTAATTAAATGATGAAATGCAAATGCCTAATCTAAATGCATGTAATTGATAAGCATAAACCTCACAAGTGATTTGCAGGTTCTTACCTCTCATCTTATCGCTCCTGCTTAGTCAATTACTTTTTTTAATCTAAATCTAAGCAAATCTATTCTATTCTATTCTACTCTATACCCGTAGGGAGCATATTTAAAATTAGAGCAATGTACTGTAACTATTCATACTAATCTCACAGATAGTTGTTTCAATTTCACATGCATAGTCACAACATAAATGATATCAAAGAAATCCCTGATATAATAAAACATTCATTACTCATTTCATACATAGACATTTACGTAGAAAGCAAAATCATTCATAATCAAAGAAGTAATTCAGAGAAGTTAGAACGATCTCACAGTTGTACGAAAACAAGAAGAAGTAATTCCACATTGTAAAATTCCACACATCCCAAGAAAATTTATGTGCAGGCCTTTCCCAACAAACATGTCCTTCTTTATTAGCAGAAAATTGAGTTCTCTTACAAAATAGTCCAGACCTTCTTTGTGCTAGCAAAAGTCCCTTTACTCTACTCCCTATCTATATTTATATTACAATTACAATTCGTCATCTAGTGACTCGTTGATTACCCTAACCCTAGGGATTCCAAAATTTGTCTTCTAGTGCTTTACATTAGGAAAATGTAAAAAAATCTATAAAAGACAAAAATTTCAAGTGGGCCCTGCCAAGCTGGAAACATACACTCCCCATGCGTTAGCCTCTTCTGCAATAGTTTTGTATTTTATTGGCTCTAGTACTTGCACAGTCACTTCATGCATTGCCAGTTGTGTCACTACACGTGTCTCTAGTAGACTAGGTGGGCTAGGATACTATGGCATCCATTGTATGATGCATAGGGATCTATGCCAATACTTAACAATGCCTGCAAGTGTTCCATTCCAACAATATCTTTCTGTGTATGCACCATGATTTGAATTAAGAGGTTGGTGGAGATCAACATGCCATAAATTCAAGAAAATATTTGTGATGAGACATTTGCATTGAATAACATATCGTTTATTTTCTTCCAAAGTTAATAAATTATATTTTATGTCATAAGCATCCAAGAAGATTAAATTTCAAAAGACGAAGTAGGCTCTAACATAGTAAAACAATCTATCATAAGAAGATTCTTTTAGAGGTTGTTGATAGGGAGCCTCAACCCTATCCATGTGCCCTGGTCAGAGAGAAAGCCAAAAGAAGTGCTTCAAAATTTTACTTCTCCAATACTATGAACATATAAGGTCAAATGCATCCAAATGGATGAGCATCTTTTCTACATCCCATGACATATATAAATGAATTTGAAAATGAATGCATCAACCTTTTCAATTTAATTTAGTGATATTTAAAATTGAAATACATTAAAATCTTGAAATGCATTCACATAATTCTTAATATTACACATGAATTTGCAAATAAATACATCAACCTTTTCAATAAAAATGAATACATCAACCTTTTCAATTTAATTTAGTGATATTTAAAAATGAAATACATTAAAACCTTGAAGTGCATTCACATAATTCTTAACCTTGACCTTAACTTAAATTAGTGATATTTAAAAATGAAATACATTAAAACCTTGAAGTGCATTCACATATTTCTTAATCTTGGCCTTAACCTTTGGTAATTCTAAGCATATTGCTTATATACGTTAATCTCTTAAAGGTATCTTTACCGAAGAATTGCTTATATATACGTTAAGGTGTATTAGGCCATGGGACACAAATTATCCTATGAGAATGGCATCTATTCATGTTATTAGATTCACTATTTTTTCATGAGTATGAGCCGTGATAAACATGTCAAGGTGTAAGGAGCTATAAATTAATGAGTAATTAACACATAATTTAAAGTTAAAATGTTTTTAATGAGTAGAAATTACGAAGTGTTATAAGGTGGATATAAGCATCTTACAAGTAACAAAGCATTGTTTTAATAAAGTAACTAAAACGAAAAGTAAATGTAAGTCGATAAGGGAAAAACATGTTATCTTCGGGAATAAAATTTTAATGAAAGTAATAATGATTGGTTACTTTTTCACTAAGTAATCCTTATTTATTTCAAAAGAATATAAATTCGATAACATGAATAGTTGGATGAATATCAAATAATGTTAATTATATATTGTTTTTATTATGTTTTTTATTTAATTAAAAATTAAATTTCATATGATAGACATGTGACTAATTTAACTCCCGAATAAATTAAATTATATGTTAATTTTTATAAGAAAAAGACTACCAATACATTATGTACTCTAATCACAACCAAATCAATCACTCCATTGAGAATACTTTTCTTACACAACCACCCAAAAAATACATTGCTCTTGTTTTAGAATTGAACCAAAACTTATTTAAAGTGATATAAAACCTATACAATTATTCTTTAACCAACACTCGTTCGTCAACACAATGTTTTTTAAGTTAATAATTTGTCAACACAATGATTTTTAAGTTAATGGATTAGTGTCCATAAAAATTTACTTAGGTTATCTTCACACTCCTGGACTTAGATGATATATTAAAATGAAAAAAAAAAAAAAAAATTCAAACACGTAAGATGATACAATTGATCCATTCGTAAAACATAACTCTATTAAATGCAAATTGTAATATTTAAAAACATAATTACAAATTGCAATATATTAAAAAACAGGACCAAAATGGAGTAAGCTATCTACCCGACGATTTGCACTGGGCCCACCTGATGCCCTCGAGTGATAGCTTACTCCGTTACTTCTCTTCCGTGAGACTGAGACCGAGACTGAGACCGAGACCTACCCGATTTTGAACAAGTATTACATGATTCATATTTGGAAAAAACTCAAAACTCAAGGGGAAAGCTTTTCCTCCAATTGGCATGCTAACAGATTTAAACTTCGTTTTCCATTTAATGTAACATCATTGATAAGAATCAGTTTTCCATTAAAACATCATTGAGAAAGAAAAAATATATTGAGAAAAAATATTATGAAAGCAATATTCTTTAGTTATTGGTACTTTGTACTAGTAACTAAAATATCCATGAAAACCCAATATATTTACTCTTTTCCATTTTCTTTGCAATAGGAGTAAATATATTTTGTATATTTTCATCTTTTTTGTTTCCAATAAGAGTAAATATATTTTGCATATTTTCATCTGTTTTGTTTGCAGTAAGATTAAATAAATTTTGTATATGAAAATATATTGCAGTACTCTTGAATGGATTGCTAATTGGTCACATAGATTGCTATTTAAGGTTTCTTCAATAGCTTAGGAAGTATGATTTAAGGTTTGTTCTGAAACAGAATGAGCATCAATAGGGGCTAGTTGGAGGAAAAGCATGGGTTTGAGTTTTCTCCAAATATGAATAACGTAATACTTGTTCATAATCGGGTGGGTCTCGGTCTCAGTCTCACAAAAGAGAAGTAACGGAGTAAGCTATCACTGACGGCATCAAGTGGGCCCCGATGGTGCAAATGGTCGAGTAGATAGCTTACTCCGACCAAAATATCTCGCAACAACATATAAGCACTCATGGGCTAAGCGAGATGATTGATTCGAATACTACTTGGTGCTTAAATCCGTTGGGGTCCTCTATTTCCCTTGTTGCTTTCCAGATGAAAAGTACTCACATGAGATAGCAACACAAATAATATTGGAGAAAACAAAAATTGGAAACTTCCTTCTTGCGATTAGTATTTGTTTTCTATTTATATAAATTCTATTTGTTTCTTGTTTCATTGAATAACAAAAATATCACTAAATTCAAGAAATAATGAGCACAAGGCACATATATAATTGAAATTAAAGACAAATTATAAACTTATTAAAATGTTATTAATGTTCTCCATATTTTTATATTTTTATGATAATAAACCATGTTAATTAGAAGGAGAGAGGTTGTGGTGTAACGACATTGGGTGGTGGATGTGGCCTCACAAGTGTCGAGATCCAGTCTCAGGAATGTCTATGGGACACCCTTGATTCTAGGGAGGTGGAATGGTAGGGTGATGTTCTCCGGGAGAAATAAAAAACAATGATAATTAGAAATAGAAAATAAAAACAAATGGCAATATTATGTACATAAATAAAATGAATTATGATTTCAAGAGCCAAAGGGATTGAAAGTTGATAAGTAAGAAAAAAAACTGCAACTAAACGATGGAGTGTAAAAATTATACATAATAAAAGCATGTACAATAAATAAATAACAAATTGTATGATCCAAGCTCCACATTTAAATTTAAAAGGATGATCCTTGAATTAAATTAAGAGAGTATGATATTGTTGGTAGATTTTGTTAAAGTTGAACCTATAGTACATAAGTTTTCCCCAAAGTTTTTGAGGCCTTACAAGGACAAACAAAAACTTAAACCAACAAATTAAAAGAAATAAATTCATAGTATCAAAGAGAATAAGAAGACCATTGAATTCCAATATAATATCCACAAGTCATTTAAGCAATTATATATAGATATGAATAAATTTAGGATAAATCAATAAATTGCAACAACAATAAATCAATATATCACAATGTTAGAAGAGAAATGTTTCACCCATTTAGTGCTTGAAGGTTTGGAAAGTACTTTTGTTGTCATCCAACACCATTAGACCCTAAAGAATGCAAATAATGGATATGGACATCAAAGATTTATCACAAAATCTGTAGCACCATGTTTTCATTCACACTATTGAGAATAGGATAACTATTCTTTGAGGGCATTTGGTGATGAATGACCCGATTATATGCAGTTTGAGCACTAAAACTATGTATGAAGGCATCTTGTTTCAAATGCCATAGATATGTGTGATATAGTTATTTGCTTATGAAAAATCACTAAGAGGAAAATGGCCTGCTATATTGTCAAATGATAAGTAATTGTGATTATGGAAAATGATGGGGACATTGGTAAAAAAATGTGAGTACAATTATATTATGATTTCCATTTATGAATGAAGAATCATGTGGTGTTATCAACAAAGATTGAATAAATGAAAGATGTTGCTTATAGTAAATGAATGTTGATAAAATTTTGTGTGGTATCTAGCATGTACTCTCATGGTTTATCGAGTGTGACAGGAAATCCAGGTACATGAGACACAAGAAGGCATTGTTATACCAGGTCTCTAACCGAGCCGACGACTAAGGAAGGTGATATCAATTTAGTTTTATGTTATATTTTAATAATGCTATGATATTTGATGCACACAAGGTATGACGTCCATGGAATCTGGATGAATCGGGAACCTTTAAGAGTACTTTATGTCAAGGTTCATATTATGTTTGAAATCTTGTTTATAAGATTTGATGCACATAAGGTATGTTGTGCATGGACTTTGGATGAGTTGGGAACCTTCGACAGTTGATGTTGAATTGATGTTCATATTATGTTTTGAAATCTTGTTTATAATATTTGATGTACATGATGTTTTATGTGTAGATGATGGGATTGTGATTGCCAATCGATCCACATCAGGTGACAAGGTTGAAAAATTAAACTTTGTAAGACTATAAAATGGACAGTGTGATGAGATTTGAATAGAGTGAGGAAACCTCCATCTCATCAGATGCGTGTGTTGTGGGGGTAGGCCACAAGTCGGTCACTCGCGAGGATTGTACTAGGGAGCACACAATAAGGATTCGACCCTATTCCCAAGGAACCGCCAAAGACTCCCTAGGGTAGGTGACTTGAGGTAACATTGACTTAAATGCCATACCATCTCCCTGTCTGTGAGAATTATTGGAAGGGAATGCGGGAAGCATAACACCTTGATATTCCTAGTTGCGACGAAAATGCAGTAGTAATCAACGTTAATTATAGATTAGGGGAATAAATAAAATATTTAGAAAGAATTTAGAAAATATTTAGTAAGCTAAAATTGAAAAAAAGAAAATAAATTATATAGTAGATATATTAATTAACAAGAATATTAAATGAAGAATGAAGTTAACTAAAGTTAAGTTTACTTACCAATTAAAAGAGTAAATCTAGAAATTTGAACTAAAGAAAAAATCCTAACTAAAACAAAAAAGAATCAAAGAACCTAAGTTAAGTAAATTGTCGGTGGGTAAATAAAAAGAAAAATTAATTAAATTAATTAGGAAGTGGTGCATGCAAATGCATGGTTTTGAACGAAAGTTAAATAAAAGGGAAAAGAGAGCAAGAACTCGGGATCTTTTCAGGACCTGCCATAGTTTTGAGCATATTCTGGTTGTGGCTCTGTAGGCGACTAGGTTGAGAGAGGTCGAGATCCTCCCAACAACAGTCTGACATCATACTTCCTTTGCTAGCTAGTATTATTAGCCTTGTCGAGCTCAGGATCTCGGGGGAAGGAGAGTACCTGTAAGGATAAGGTAGGTAGGAAACTGGTGGATCTGACATGATTGGAAATCCGACGACTACAACTACAATGGATTTCCACGACGAAAAAACCTTTGGATTCGTACTCAAACTTTAACAACTAGAGATACCAATAGGTATTCCATTATTGTTAATATTAATTTATTTGATGAGGTAGAATTATTGAAAACTAGTTGTACCATTGAGGCGAATCTTCAAGTTTTTAAGCATGTTCAATGATGAAATGTAGGTTATTGTTTTATGGAATGTTAAGATGCTATAGATGAGGTTGGAATGGTTGTGACATGGAAACTGCTGGTAAATTTAATATTCCAATATATTTTACTCAAGGATATATATGTTCATAGTTAGACATTGTTTCCTCATAATCAAATTGTAATTATTTATGTTTGCTATAAATTTATCATAAACCAAAGATCAAATTAGAATGAACTATATTTGTATATTTAACTTCACCAAATTATTAGATTTGTTTACTAGAAGATTTACATGATTAGTTAGTGGATTCGGAGGGAACCCCTAGAAGGATGCTACATATGGTATCATGGCATGGTTCAAATGCTCGGACCAAAGGGATTTCCATTTTCATTTTTGAATGTTTCATTATTTCTTCGAAAAATGTTATCTGTGGTATCTGTATCTAGACATGTTTGAATTTATTTCATAAATCAAGTTATGCATGAATCGTTTGAGTTTGACCTTGATGTGTTTCTAACTTGGGATGAACGCCTAAATTCCTTGTATCGATAGAGCAAGAATATATTATTTTATTCCTAGCATACCTCACCGATGCAAAATAGAAGTGATTATGCATTATCATCCCAATATAGTTTCCCATAACGATCCTCGTCATGATAGAGTCATGCTTCAATGGTGATTATAACCGATAGGGTAATCAACAAAATTTCTAAAATGAATACCGATTGATCATTTGTTGATCATAAATTTGTAACATTTGGTGTGGCTATTAAAACAGATCTATGTAGGGTCCTATCTCGAAAGTTCGTAATGCTCCTAGTTTTATCCTGAGATCGATTTTATCCATATGTGAGAACATGTCGTTGAAGAGTGTAGACGTGGTTGTTGATATGTTCTCTATTAAAGTTAATAAGTAAAACATGATCGCTTTATCTACGATTAGACGATTGCCTTGTGTTGATAGTGATATCTTATGATAAAACACTAGGAACGAGTTTGGGCTCCCCTCCTTGCGATTTCAATCTCGACCACCAACCATCAACAAACTAAAGCCATGAGCGAGGGTTGGAACTTTCATAAAGTTTATAAAGTTATTTTTATTAGTAAAAGATAAATTTTCTAATAAGCCAAAATAAATGTCCGCCACAAAAACAATCTAATAAGGGGGAGATGTTGTAATTTTACTACCTAACAAAACAATAAAAAAGTAAAAATTTAATTATCCGTAAAAATATATATATATGGGTCAATAAAAAAAAAAAACACAAAATTGAATTATTCGCAAAAAAATGTTGGCCTTGCACATGGTTTTAAAACCATGTGCAAGGCATTCTAAACAACCCATGGTTTTATTGTACATGGTTTAGGAGAAACCATGTGCAAGGCCTCCTAAACAACCCATGGTTTAGGAAGGCCTTGCAAATGGTTTTAAGACCATGTGCAAGGCCTCCTAAACAACCCATGATTGTAGGAGTGCCTTGCATATGGTTTTAAAACCATGTGTGGGGAAATGATGCAATGTTCGTTCCTAACAAAATAAAAAATATTATATGTCGGCCATAAATAATATTAAATATTAATAACAATAAAATTATATGTGAACCTTAAATAAAAAGATGTGTCTTTTGGTTTGAATCAAATCAATGGATACCTAAGAAGAGGTTTGCACCTCTAGAGATTTTATCCATCTCGGCGCTTGATAAAGCCTAGGATTTGGATCTACACTGGTTTTTATATTTCTTGAGAGAAACATTATAGATGAAGAAAGAAATCTTTAGGTATTTTAGTATTTGTTACTTCTAGGGTTTATGTTGGTGGATGATTAGGGTATAAAGATAGTTCCTAGCATTCACATTGGATGAATATGAGCATTGGATTGTAAAGGTCCCCAATGTTTATTGGATTAGACCGATGGGGCACTGATTTGCTCATCTAGATCTCGTGGAGTCAATTGAAGGCCTGTAAAAACTGAAACATTATTAGTCAACTACGAGTCACCAATATCTACCTACTTCACCTCTTACATCTAGATTGGAAATTCACCAAAAAACTTATAACTACAAATAACAACACACCAATGACACCACACTTGAGTATAACTAAGGATAACAACACACCAATGGCACCACAATCACTCTTGAGAATAAGAACAATAGATGCCACAAGGAACAACTGGAAAATAACACTTTAAAAAAAGCACTAAGCTGAGGAACTAGCCTATGAATCGAATTTGCTTAGACCCCTCACCAAATTATGCTATTAAACTTAATTTGAGAACCCCCTACAAAAATGTCAGGTAGTAGTCTATCACTTTGAGTGTATTAAATAATCACAAATAAAGATTTGTGGTGTTAACTGAGAGTGTTGAAAACTCAAATTGCCTTAAGACTTGTACGAGTCACTCTTGGGTTCACTTATCATCCCTTGCTTTACAAAGATTTATTTATTGATAAAAAAAGAGGAGTATGCATTGCGACTATTTTATAGATAGATTATGTAAGTAAAAGAGGAGTATGCATTGCGACTATTTTATGAAGAATTTGCCCATGCATTCTTGGTGCAGACTCAAACTTTTCAGACATTGGAACATATCACTTATTTGGAAAGGCTTTATCAAAACCCTGCACTGGATTGGGAAAGGATTAATTTGGCAAGTTGGGAATGGTTCTGAGGTTCGGGTAGGGGCGGACCCAATTGTTGGACTGGGCTGTTCCTTTATCCTATCGGCTGAACTGAGATCTTACCTTGAGGACTATGGGATCTGTACTCTGGACCAGGCATTTAATCACGCTACTGGTCATTGGTTTTCTGCTGAGGAGCTTGATTTATGTGAGGAATGGAGTACTCTTTGGAGTTCATACATCAGAGGCTTGGAATTTAATAGAATCAGGTTAAAAGAGGAGTCTGATACACTTCAGTGGTCCTTTGGCAACTATGTGGGTCCTATCAGTGCTGCTCTAGGCTATGACCATCTGATACAAATCAACTATTTTGAGGAACAAAACCGGATTTTAGCCATGCTGTGGTCCTTAAAGTTACCGCTGAAGTTAATATGTTTTACTTGGCTGTTGGTAAGGGACAGAATCCTCACCTGGGATCATCTGCAATCTAGAGGTTACTTTGGTCCTAGTAGATGCGTATTATGTGAAAGAGCCATTGAAGGCTGTGACCATCTTTTCTTATTGTGTCCCTTCTCGATGAAAATTTTCAAACATTTCTCGTCCTGTATGGGTTTCTCCTTCTCCCCTCATAGCTCTGTGCAAACTTTTTTATCCCATTGGTTCAGCTCAAATGCCAGAACTGAGTCATACCTTTACACCCCTGTCGTTGTATTCTGGCACCTGTGGCTCCTCCGTAACAATTGTATTTTTGAAAATGGAAAGCCTTATGCCTCCCTGCTCATCTCTAAGATCAAGAGTTTTATTGCCCTTTATCCTGTGCCAAAATTAAAAAACAGTAGCCGGCAGATTGGTCCTAAGCCTTTGCATACCTTTCCTGTTGGATACTTTGATGGTGTAGCACAATTGAATTCGGGAGGAGCTGGGTTTGTGATCTATATCAGTGAAACCCATTATTTTTGTTTTGCAGTGGGCTGTGGGATTAGCACCAATACCCGTGCTGAACTGTTGGCTCTTTGGTCTGTTC
>LPNX010234208.1:52382-96817 GCA_001517045.1 Pseudotsuga menziesii | reverse complement strand
TGCTAGCTGATGATCTTTCAAAAAAGGCACTTAATATGGATGTTGGCAATGGATATTTCTCGGAAACATTGGATGGGAAGGTCATTCGAGATGGCTACTTTATTCTTTTTTGATGGCTGTTAATTACTTTTTTACAGCATTCGGATATTATGATTAGTATTTTCATTATTATTGCCAGATCTGGAGAACACTCAGCTAGCTGTTCTGCTTCCCTGGAATGTATGTTTGCAGGACACATCAAATTTTTTGAATTTCTGACCTGAGTATTCAGGGATGATGAGAAATTCTGTCATTTGATCAGACTTTGTTTTATTCCTCTGCGGGCTGACTTGCTATTTCATCTGCTGGTTGTTCTTGTTCTATTTTTTGCTAAATGGGTGGGGGATGGTTTGATATTGTCATTATCATGTCACTCTGTTTATGTGGGGGATGGACTGTTTAGTCATTATCATGTTATACTGTTTAAGATGTCTTTTTGATTCATATGAATATCAAAGACTGGTATTTTTTCTTCTAAGAAAAAAAAATGTTAGTAAGTGGTGATTTATATAATAAGTTTATATGATGTGAATGGGGAAAAATAAATGTATTAGGATTACCATATAAATGGATTTTATATTTTAAATAAATAAATAAAAAGTTAAAAAATGATATGTGTATAGAGTGGGGAGTAATTCTCATTAAGGGGAATTTGCTGAAGGAAAATTCATTAATTGTCTAAAGACTGAACAATATGTAAGCCGAACTTTTGTAGAGTCGACCTTAGAACCTGTTTCATTTAATTATTTTATATTATATTTTTATGGAATAATTATTCTATATTATTTTTTATTCCAAGCGCAGTCAATGTCTGCTCCACCGTGGCGCGTTGCGGTTACCTTGTGGAGTAATGCGGAAAGAAAGACTCGTGGAGTTTACGTAGGCACTACAGAGCAAGCTCAATTATTTGAGGAAATAGAGAATAATGATACACAATTTTATGCATTGAATACTCAAATATGAGTGTTGGAGTTGGACAATTTCTTCCTTTGCTGAAGCTGCTTCATGAATGTATTTCATACAATGCAAACAATTCAGAGTATGCAGATTCTGGTATTTATCTTGTGAAGTTTCGACAACTTCAGTCGCGATCCTATCCTTGGCTATGGTGCATTTAAGTTACATTTTATATGATTATAACTAGTATATCCTCAAACTGGGAAAATGAAACATCGAAGAGAATTTTGATATGTTTCAAAAATGAGAGCAAGTCTAAGTTTATGTAATGAAAGCAAGTCTAAGCTTATGTAATGAAATCAAGTTTAAAAAAATAAGTGAAAATAAGTTACTTCAAACTTCTAAATCACCATATAAATGAAATAAGTTTCCTCCAAAAAGATTTTGTACATAAAGTTTTTAAATTTGAAAACATTCGGTGATTAAATCAATATTTTTGCCTATGCCAACAAAATATTGCAAAGCAAAAAGTCCACAAATCCAAGGGACTCAATAGCGCTCAATGGCGCCCTCCTTTGAGATTGGAAACATTTGGCAGAGTCCTCGTATTTCATTTACTTAGACAAAAAGTAAAAGGTCTACAAACTATGGGAGAGCCCTAGAATTCTATCCTCTCTTAATATCTCGCAGACCGGCGGGATTGCACCGGAGAAACGAAAAATAGATGTGACAGATATTAATTATGACACAGACTTTGAATTTTGCGTGAATGGGCGGAATTGAGATGATGATGTACCAAGGTTCAAAATAATAAAAGTTTGACATACATTGATGGATAACTCATCACCATACATTTATAACCTAAGTACAAATAATAGAATGTAAGGTTGTCAAATTCCATCCCTCTATGGAGCTAGAGTTGTTGGGCGTTACATTTCAAATATGTGGATTGGGAATGAATTGACTTCATTAAAATAAGAGGGTATATAATAATAAAAAAGGTGAAAATATGGATAGTTAGCAGATGTAATTTTTTACAAATTGTAAGTAATAAGAGTCGGAAGGCTATTTTTTCCGTAACTTCCACCGAGTGTCGAAGGGGTCAAACGAAGGAGGTTTTGTTAAATGAAGCATGGAGAGGATCAACATGACGAGTTGAACACTATAGTGCTGACTACCTAAATGGGAAAAATGTAAATGAAAAGACAACTAGTTCTCGAGATGAGACTCGATGAGGCTATGATGACACATGATGTGGAATGGAAAGTCTATCGAAGTGGTCATATTAAAATGGAATGAGGTAATGAGGTAAGGACATTATGAGCTCCTTGAACTAGACATGAAGGTCCTAACAATGACCAAGAAACGACATTTAATATGTTCGTTTAAGCCTCAAAAATTTGGAATCATATCAAGTTGAGGATAACCATTATTAAAGTAGTCTTATGGGACTCTTGAATTGATTTTGGACTATGTTATAGTCTCCCTTAAATTAGTTATTCATAATTGTGACTTACCAATATGCATTTTACTAAGGATTGTATGTTGTTTATATTCTCGTCTTAGAGAAGAGGATAGCCAAATAAATTCTAATTCTTACTTGTTTTTTTTGTGCTAAAAGTTTATTAATTACTTATTCTTATGACTACTAATGTGATATAGCCTGTAGTTAATTGGATATCTCGGATTATTGTCGATGATTGGGAAGTGTTGGAAATCTAAGTCAATATTAGAAATTATTACGAACTATTAATAGATTTATATTACATGAAATTACTGTTGAATTATTGAAAATGTCATTGAACTTCGTTGGGTGGAATATAAATAAGTGATGGTAGCACATCTAGAGTTTATGGCCATAATTATTTAATAAAAATGAGAAAGAATGGAATGAAGACTTTGATATGAAAAGAGATTGAAACTCACATTGGAAGTATGATAAAAAAAATTCAAGACGAAGTTTCCTAAAGAGGGGGAGTATGTAATGCCCCATTTAGGGCTAGACACAGAAATTCAATGAAATCATTCTATATAAATAGATGTGACAACTCGATACTAAGGAATAATGGTTAATGTCGAGCTGTGTAAATTAGCATTATGTGATTCATGTATGAATATCTAATATCAATGATAGATATAGTCTTAGTACCACGACCTAGGAGGACAAATTGGAAATGCATAGACAGTCTCCATACTTATTATAGAACTTCGGGACAAAGTTTCCTGAATTGGGGGTATATGTAGCAACCTGTTTTCATTCAGACTGTTGAGATTAGGATAAATATTCTTTGATGGAATTTGGTGATGAATGACCCAGTTATATGTGGTTTGAGCACTAAAAATATGTATTAAGGCATCTTGTTTCAGATGACCTAGACATGTGTGAGACAATTATTTGCTTATGAAAAATTACAAAGAGGAAAATGGCATGGTATATTGTCAAATGATAAGTAATTGTGATTATGGAAAATGATGTTGACATTTGTCAAAAATGTGAGTACAATTATATTATGATTTCCATTTATAAATGAAGAACATGTGATGTTATCAACAAAGATTGAATGTTGTACAAATGAAAGATTATGCTTACAGTAAATGAATCTTGACAAAAGTTTAAGTGATATCTAGCATGTACTCTCATGGTTTGTCGAGTGTGACATGAAAGCCAGGTACATGAGATGCAAGAAGTCGTCGTTATACAGGGGCTTTAGCTGAGTTGACAACTATTGCAGGTGATATCAATCTGGTTTTATGTTATGTTTTAATAATGCTATAAGATTTTATGCACACAAGGTATGACATGCATGGAATATGTATGAGTCGAGAACCTTTAAGAGTTGATGTCGAGTTGATGTTCATATTATGTTTGAAATCTTGTTTATAAGATTTGATGCACATAAGGTATGATGTGCATGGACTCTGGATGAGTTGGGAACCTTCGACAGTTGATGTCGAATTGATGTTCATATTATGTTTTGAAATATTGTTTATAAGATTTGGTGTACATGATGTTTTATGTGCATATGATGGCATTGTGATTACCAATTGATCCACATTAGGTGACGGGGCTAACAAATTATACTTTGTAATACTAGCAAATGGACAGCACGATGAGCTTTGAATAGAGTGAGGAAAACTCCAACTCATCATATGCGCATGCCGTGAGGGTATGCCGCTAGTCGGCCAATCACGAGGATTGTACTGGGGGTCGTCCAATAAGAATTCAACCTTATTCCCCGGGAACCATCGGGACCTCCTCGGGGTAGGAAAATTGAGGTAATATTGACTCAATCCTCATACCATCTCCATGCCTATGGGAATTATTGAAAGGACATGCCGGAATCATATCACCTTAATATTCCTGATCGCGAAGAAAATGCAATGGGAATCAACGTCAACTCTAACTTAGGGGAACAAATAAAATACTTAGAAAGGATTTAGAAAATATTTAGTAAGTTGAAACCAGAAAAAGAATATAAATTATTTAGTAGATATATTAATTAAAAATTAAATTAAATGAAGAATGAAGTTAACGAAAGTTAAGTTTAGTAAATCAATTAAAAGAGTAGCTCTAGAAATTTGAACTAAAGCAAAAATACTAACTAAAATAAAAAGAATCAGAGAACCTAATTTAACTACAAAGTGGGTCGGTGAATAGAAAGAAGAAAAAAAATAGGAAATGGTGCATTCATATGCATGGGTTTTAACGAAAGATAAATAAAAGGGAAAAGAGAGCAAGAGATTAGGATATTTTCGAGATCTGTCATAGTTTTGAGCACATTCTGGTTGTGGCTATGTGAGGTGATTGGGTTAAGGGTGTGGTTCAATACGATATGAAATAGGTTGGGATCCTCTTAGCAACAATATGGCATCGTACTTCCTTTGGCTATCTAGTATTTTCAACGACGTTGAGCTCGGGGGTCCCGAGGGAAGGAGAGTACCCGTCAGGGTATGGTAGGGAGGAAACCAGTGGATCTGAGATGATTGGAAATCCAACAACTACTACTATGCATGGTGTATTTCGATGACGAAATAACCTCTGGCTTCATCCTCAAACTTCAACGACTAGCGGTATCAAAAATATTCCACTATTGCTGAGATTAATTTATTTGATGAGGTATAATTATTGAAAACTAGTTGTTACATTGAGGTGAATCTTAAAAATTTTAAGCGTGTTTAATGATAAAATTTAGGTTATTAGTTTATGGAATGTTAAGATACTATAGATGAGGCTGGAATGGTTGTGACATGGAAACTCCCGGTATATTTAATATTCCAATATATTTTACTAGAGGATATATCTATCCATAATTAGCCATTGTTTCCTCATAATCAAATTGTAATTATTTATGTTTTTTGTATACCTATCCTAAACCAAAGACCAAATTAGGATGAACCATGTTTGTATATTTAACTTTACCAAATTATTATACCGGTTTACTAGAAGATTTGTATGATTAGTTAGTGGATTTGGAGGGCACCCCTAGAGGGATACTACAAAATCAATGGAAATTCAACATATATACTTTGTTCTTCTATCATGTGTCTCTCCATCTCTTCACTTTATCGTGATTTGGAGGAGGAAAACTAGTTACCAACTTCTTTATAAAATAATAGATAAATAAAACATAATTGACCTTTTAGGGTTTACAAGAAAGTGAAAAAATCAAATATAAATATGATAATATCCAAGGTTCATGACTTAGGTTAAACTAAAATGAGGGAGGAACCACCCCCAAACACAACGTACAATACCAAAGCAACCATGGATTGTCAAATCTTAGAGCTTACAACCATATTATGATTCCTAAGAAGAACCCTTATCCCTCTTACTTCCCCCTTATGATTAACTCTTTTTGTTATTACATTATTATCAAAATAAGATATTCAAAGTAGAAATAACAAAATATAACAATATTTAAAATGAACATGGAAAAATTACCAAAGCAATAGACAATTATATAAAGCATATTACTACAAATAACAACACCTTTATTGATAAAATAAATGTTCACTTGCCTCTTCAAGGGTGAAAAATCCAACTGAGTGGAGATCCTATTATAATATTCTTCAAAAGACATCCCATTGCATTGATTCTAATTCTTTATATATATTATATCCTCTTAGGAACATTCTAGTAAGTGGAACCTTCTAGTAAGCCTTCTATCTCCTAGGAACTTTCTCATGAATAAACTTTCTAGAAAGCCTTCTTGCAAATATTTATTTCACACTATATCTATTTCATGGGCCTTATTTAATGGACATGGACTCAATACATAACAACCTTTCTATAAAATTAAGGGAGTTAGGGTAGAACACTAACATGTCCCCACCCCCCAAAGAGCAGCTTAGTGCTCAAGGTTGGCGACGTGAAAATTGTTGAAGTATCTCAAATGGTTCTCATGTAGAATCCTTCAAGTATGTATATTTGTTGTTGGAAGTTAATGAATTCCTAGTGGTATTATGTACACTCCTATGGATTTTTGTATAGTTATTCTTCAATAACTCACTATCTTGTAAAAAGGGTTGACCCACATGCATAATTGGAATTGTTTACTTTTGACTCTCTCATATATATAATAGAGGTGATCAAGGAGGCCCAATTGATATTGTAGTGAATGTAATGTACTCTAAGGCATATGTGGAGGGATTCTCTTGTAATATTGGAGAGTTTTCCAGAGGAATAGAAGACTAGTTTCCATAAATGGTCCCACATTGGGGTTTGTGACCATGTAAATACTTGTCCCTCTCGTGTTCTTTGTTTCTTTGATTTACTATTTATTGATGTTTTTCATAGGAGATTAGACTAGTTGGATTCTTATTGTATATTATTTAGATCTAACATGGTGAGCTTTGGAATCCTCACTATAACCAATAAATATGCATTTATGATATTTGGGCGCACACTTATTCTTTTTTTTCATCAGGAATATGTTCCTAACATTAATTTTCAAACATCTTCAAGTGGTTAATGTATGGTCTCCTTCCACTCCAATTTTCTTTAGGAGTAATCTGCAAAATTTGTTTTGTAGGAACCCTATTCAAATATGGTTAGCATAACAAACAACTTCAACACAAAATATTGTATGCAACCTTTTTAATATAGCATACATCTAGCCATTTCAACCAAGGTCCAATTTTTCCTCTCGATACCCCATTCTATTTGGGGCGTGTAAGGAACTATCCTTTGATTTTTGATGCCATGCTTGGATAAATATGTTTCCAATTCATGCTTAGTGTAATCCCCTTCATTGTTAGTTGCAAGAGTCTTAATGCATTTACCAAATTATTTTTCAACTAGAGATTTAAATTATTGAAAAAAAACTTAAGCTTCACTTTTATGCTTTAAGAAATAAACCCACGTATCCCTGTTGTAATCATCAATAAAGGTAATTAAGTAAATAACACCTGGTAATGAAGAAGTTTCAAAAGGACCACATATGTCATTGTGAACTAGATGCAATTTTCCTTGTGATGTTTACTGAGAACACAACCTTCGAAAACACCTTTAGTGCAAGTAAATGTAGGTGATCCAAGTACCATTTTAGTTTGGAGTTAAATTAACTATTAACACTCATATTGTTGATGCCACCCTTTATCATCAACTTGTTGGGAGTTTAATCTATCTAAAAAATGGCAGGTATGGTATCGCTTTTGTTGTTAGCATAGTCTCTAGGTTTATGCAAAAGCCTCATGAAAACAATTGAAAATCACCTAACACGATCCTCTAATATCTTCATGGAACTCTACATTATGGTGTCTTCTATTCCAATAAGGATTCTTTTTCAATTTTTGGTTACATCTATTCTAACTGGTTAGGAGATACTATTGACAAAAGATATACTATAAGATCTGTCTTTCATCTCAATTCATGGCCGAGTAAGAATTTGAGAATGATTTCATTTTCTTCTTGTGAAGCAAAGTACAAGGAAACTAAGGAAGTGACTAAAAAAGTAGTGTGGCTCTAACATGTTCTTACTGAGATCATATTGGTTCATAATGTTTCTGTTGAGCTTAGATGTGACAATCATAGTTGTATCGACTTGTTTACAATCTAGTCTATCACTCTAAGTGTCATAGCCCAAAATTTCATAAAAAAATAAAAAAATTAAAGTGACATAAAATGTCTTAAATTGCAGTTAGTGGATAATGAAACAGTTTAACAATTTTTAAGGATTAGTTTCAAATACAGAAAAACTAATACAACTTTAATCTTTATAAGTTATATAAAACTGACTTGCATTTAATTACTGTTAGTTATATTGATGATTTACTTTTGTCAAGTAGGCGAAGAACCATGTTTGAAATCGGGGCTTACTTAGCATTCTGCTAACTCAAATGGATTGTTGGTTCTTACAGGTTCAGCAGGTAAGCGTTTGATCAAGTAGGAGTTTATTTTGAATTAAGTCGAGAAGTACTTCTTTAGCATGATAAGATGCTAGTTATAAAACTGATTATTAAGATGCAAGTCTCCAATGAGGTAAAGTAAATTCCTTCATTGTTTTGGATATAAGACAGTATTTAAATTTGAGCCATAATGACTTTTATCCTTACATAATTTAATGCTACTTACAAGAATGAGTTCTTCCAAGCTTTCTTTCTGTCGTGAAGATTATAGTACTTAGTCAATTATAGATTCTTACACTGAGCATAGAGCTCATGATCTTATCATAGAATTACTTCTATTGTATCATGATCTTACTTATAATGTCATGTTTAATACTCAAGAGTAAAGCTCTTTATGTATGAACATAATCCTATGTTTTTCAAGGTAAAGTTTATAATGAAGGATTAGTTACTTAAGAGAAACACTTTCCAAAGGTTAATCTTCAGTCTTCTTGAAGACTCCTTCCTTTATCAATATCAAGTCTTTCAATGGAGAAGTTTAGAGCTCTTCAGTTTACAACATATCTCTACCCTAACTCTTCTTTACTAGTCGTGATCCATATCAACTTGTTTGATTTGCTTGCAATTATGATTATCTTCTTGCACTGCTAGAAGTCAACTTATAAACTTTAATTTCTAGGTTATCGCCATGATACAAGTGTTGTTACAATACCACATTGTTTTTATAATGTTATCATATAATTCTTCTTGTATCCTAAGGTAGTTTTACTACCTAGTAACCACCATGGTGTAGTTAAGTTATTGGTATTATATATTATAAGTTTGGTTCTTTATATAAAAAAGAATACTAGCTCCAAAGTATGGTTTAAACCATAGCACTGTTGGCATTATGCAATCATATGAATTATCCAAATGATCGATGGAAAAGTCGACTTGATGATCAATCATATGAAATGTTATATTATGGTTGATAACATAAATTGTATTATTGGAAAATGATATGCACTTTTATAATACAGTCGATATCATGGTTTGCATAATTGGTAATTATAAGATTTTAAATCTATAATGCAGTGTAAACATTAGAACGTGACCCACACTTTGTAGATATTTGGATGGGAACGTGGATCATCCTCCTCCATGCATTGGTTGACTTATAATGAAGTGAAACCCTACTTCTTGGCATTTGGCTCTGAGGGTTTGTCTGCCTGTAGGCTACACTGTGAGACTCCTTGCAGCCATGAGAGGCCTGCTCCTTTCCTGTTTTTTGGCTTCGTAGTCTTAATTACTATGTGAAATGTTTTGGGTAACATAGTTTGTGAGTGGTTTTTACTTCTTCACTTGGCTCGAAGCCCGTAAATGGTTTACCCTGTGACTTTTTCGCTCCTTGTCTCAGCATCGTGGAGTTTGAGTGTTGTGTTCTTGTTGCCTCTGTCGTAGGGTTGGCTTGAGGGTTTGTTTGCTTTTTGGTTTGGTTTGCTCAAGTTGGTGACCGATTTATTCTTGGCTCGCATTTCGTCTTACTCATAGCACAGGTATACATTGCTACTCCACTTGCAATTCTTTTGCCAAAGATTTACTAAGTTAGGATTTCTTTTTAATTTATGAACATAGTTTTTAATTAATGTTTGAATATTATTCTTGTAGGCTCCTGTAGACAGCTCCCAACTTGAACGAAAAGCAAGCTCATCCTTCAATTATCTTCATGGGCTTCCAACCGGTAAGCCCCAGTCTCGTCGTGGGTTCTCCCTACTTGTGAAATGGGTTGTTGGTTGAAGGTTCCTGTGGTTGGAAACTTGGATTCAAACTCTCTGTTGGTTATGATATTTACTTTGTTGTTTAATATCCATGTTTTTATTTTTAAATCCTGTCGATACTTTGCTGGGTTGCACAAGATTTTGAAGCTGTGATGTGTGTGTGGTTTCGGTGAAACAGTTTCAGCCTTATGGCTTTAAAGATGTAATACTGTTGTGAAAATTATAAAAACTTCGTCTGTGCTGAGAGATGCTTATGTGATCTCTATCTTTTACGTTTTGAACTTCTAGAATGAAGACTGTGGATTAGATTTTTACTCATCCTGTCAGTAATGTAATTTACTGTTAATGTAAAATACTTATGTATATTTGGTTTAAAAGAAGAATATTGTGGAACAGTCTAGTTGTAAAGTTCGCGAGGTTTTTACTTTTACAGTCAGTAATGTAACCGGTTATAGTTTAATACAAAGACTTTTATGTACTTAGTTTTATTAGCAGGTTTGGGGTTTTAACCCATCGTTTCTACAGGCTATTAATCCTACCTTGATTTGAGATTTATATTGCAAATGGTTAGTGATTCTTGGTTTACTTTGTTCGTTATTTACATATGCATTTTATTTATTACTACTCTGTAAATTATAATTATTTTTAAGCATTGTTTAGAAGATATGGTTAATTTCTAGAAATCGGCTTTTAAGGGTTAAAACAAATACTGTAAACCCTATATTTTATGAAATTCTTGTTTCTGCTTATAGTATTCTTGACTCCATTTTTGAGACATAGAATAATGAAAGATAAACTAATTTACAATTATAAGTATGATGTTAACTCTGTAGGAAAATGAAAAGATTCTAAACAGTTTTGCTTCCAGTTTTTAGTTAAGAAAAATACTTCGATTTTTAGTGTAGCATCCTTAAAAACTAGAGTAATATTGATTCTCAGTAATTTCTGTAAATTAAAGGATTATAAAGAATCCTTAAATCCTAGATAAGACATACTCTGGTCGATAGAGTTAATATTTATAAACTGTTTTATTAATTCTTTTTCACATGTTTTCTTAAATACTAGTGTTTACTTTACTACTGTTAACTATAATATCTTGATTTTTATATCAGTATACTAATACTGAAATAATAGTACTATTTACTATTTCTTTATGCTTGTGTTTCCATTGAGTTGGCTGAAGTAAAATAATAAGTGCAAACAAAAACATAGCACTGCTGTTCAGTGAAATTCATAATCATTGAAGTAAATCTATCTCTATTTACATTCAAAATAAAAGAATCATATCTACTATTTACATTCCAAATAAAGAATCATTTCATTTACCTAAGACAATCCAACTGTGTTAGAGTACGACCTGAGTTCAGGTGTGGAAAAACACAGTTTGGAAATTTATTTTCTATCTATTTCATTTATTTACATACACATTTACATTTACATTTACTGCACTTCACATTCCACAGTTACTTTTCATTCATTAACCCTAAACACTAACATGCCTGTAATAGATAAACTAAGAATTATTTAACTGAAGACAGTAAAAAAAAAATAGAGCATGTTAAGGACAAGACGACAATAGCTTAAGGAGGTCGTTCCTCCCTACCAAACTCCTGGAGAGCGCTCAAACAAAGCTTCCTTAAGACCCCTGAGCTTGTTCCTGGTCTTCTTGGCTGAGAACTTGGTGGATAATGCAACTGTAAAGCCTTTGTCACCTAATTGGTTCAATTACCTCAGTAATAAAAATCTGCTCTTAGCAGTATGATCTTCAGCTTAAAAGCTGTAACTAGATCAATCTCAGCAGGTATCCCCTCAAACACATTCCAGACTCCCGTCCATTGAATTTCTCTTGAGTAAATCCATTCACCCTGAATGATCACTTATTTAGAATGAGCAGCCTCAGCTCTCTTCAATGGGAAATTTTATAGAGATGCTTAAGTCTTCTGGGTCAGTTTTCATTAAATGAGCCACCTACTCTGATTCCACTTTCTTGGGGAATCATGACCACACATATAGGGAAGTTGCCACCTGCAACAGTTGGAAGTGGTTTGAGGATGCTGCAACATGTCAGTTTGCTCTCCACCCAGTCTTCTCCACCAATTGACCAGTAAGCACTCTTTTAATAGCTTCCCTAAGTTGTTGTCTCCTCATTTATTTATTTATAAATAAAATATTCTGAATTTACATTAAATATTCTTGACCCCACTGGGTCATCAATTACAACTTAGCATAAAATTTAACACAATGTTCCTCAAATATTATAAAATTGTTTTTGCGAATTGGGGCATATGACATACACACCTCCTTAAATTATAACATCATCCTCGATGTTATTTATTCCTCATCCTCTGAGTTCCCCTGAAATAGAATTGGATATGCATCCCGCATATGACTTTCCAATTCTCGGGTGGCTTCCTCTAGACTAAGGTGCTTCCATTGCACCTTCACTTGACCAATGGTGCGGTTCCGAAGTGTGATCTCCCTTCGCTCGAGGATACCGTCCGGTTCCACTAGAAAATATCCTTCGGGTTCCACCTATACATCATTCCAGTTCGTAACATGAGTAGCATCATGCACATATTTCTTTAATACAGAAATGTGAAAAACATTGTGAACTCTTAAATTCAGTGGTAAGGCTAACTGATAGGCCACTTGTTCGATCCTGGACAGTATTTCAAAAGGACCACAATAACAAGGTGCTGGTTTGGCACAACTACCCAACCTCAGAGAACTCTATTTGGGTCTCACCTTAACAAAAACATGTTCACCTACCTGGAACTCTTTTGGAGTTCTTTTAAGGTATGCTTGACTTTTCTGTCGATCTTGCGCAATTTTCAGATTACCTTGTACCTGCTTTACAATTACTTCCATTTCTTTCAATAATTCAGGTCCTAATACTAACTTGTCCACCGGATTACTCCAAGAGATGGGAGTGTTACATTTCCTTCCATAGAGAATTTCGAAAGGACTATATCTAGTTGAAGCTTGATAATTATTATTACATGCAAATTCTACCAGGTGTAAATAATCTTCCCATTTACCTGGCTGTTCCTTTACATACATTCTTAGTAGATCTTCCAGTACCTGATTTACTCTTTCAGTTTGTCCATTAGTTTGAGGATGGAAGGAGGTACTGAAATTTAACGTGGTATTTAATCCTTTAAACATAGATCTCCAAAAGTTGCCTGTAAATTTAGGGTCTCAATCTGAAAGTATGACTTTCGATATCCCATGCAGTCGAAAAATTTGCTTTAAGAAAATATCAGCTATATTTGCAGCTTTATAAGTAGTTTTTACAGGTATAAAATGGGCTGCTTTACTCAATTTGTCAACTACTACCATTATGGAGTCATTTAAGTTCTGATTTTTAAGCAGTCTAATAACAAAATCAAGACTAATTATCTCCCATTTCCAGCTAGGAATGGGCAAAAGCTGAAGTAATCCAGCTGGATGCTGATGTTTAGTTTTTACTTGGTGACATTCAAAGCATCTAGCAATATATTCTGCCAGTTCAGTCTTCATGTTTGGCCAAAAATACCCTTTTCTTAACATGGTTATAGTTTTATGATAACTCGGATGGCCTAAGTGAGGCGTTTTATGAATTTCGTCTAAAATTAATAACTTAATCTTAGGTACAATAGGTAAATATATTCTACCTCTATACAGTAAAAATCCGTTTTCATTCAAGTTGTACCCTGTACTTAGAATTTCTATTGGATTTCTTTTTCTTTTGCTTGTAACTTTATGTAATTATCATCTTGTTCTATCCCTGCTTTAAGTTGTTCTTCCAAATCTGTTCTATAAGTGCTGATAGCTGCTGTAAAATTCAGCTTTGCATTTCTACTTAATGCATCAACAACTTTATCTTCTTTCCCTTTAATGTGTTGAATTTCAAAATCATATTCACTTAGAAAAGCTAGCCACCTAGCTTGTCTAGCATTTAAGTTAGGTTGTAACAGATATTTTAATCCCTTATTATCCGTCATTAAAATAAATTTTCTTCCAATTAAATGATGACACCACATCTTTAAAGCATGTATGACAGCAGCTAATTCCAAGTCATGGGTTGCATAATTCTTTTCATGAATTTTCAATTTCCTAGACTCATAAGCAATAACATGTCCTTCCTGAGTCAATACTGCACCTAAACCGTCATTGTAGGCGTCACTACATACTATAAAATCTTTATTTGGATAAGCTATTCTTAAAATTGGTGTGCTGGTTAATAAGGGTTTTAACTTTTAAAAACTATCTTCACACTTCTGATTCTAATCAAATTTCTTTCCTTTTTTCTGCAAGGAGGTTATCGGATTTGCGATTCTCGAAAACCCTTCGATTAATCTCTGGTAATAATCGGTAATCCCCATGAATGATCGAACATCAGTTACGTCTTTAGGAACTAGCCAATCTTCGATTGCCTTTATCTTTTCGGGATCCACTGAAATTCCTTCTTTAGTCACCACATGACCTAACTACTGGATTTTATCTTTAAAGAAGTCGCATTTACTAAACTTTGCAAAGAGTTGATGTTCTCGCAACTCCTGCAAGACGACTCTTAAATGTTCTTTTTTCTTCTTCAGATTTCGAATAAATTAATATGTCGTCGATAAACATGACCACAAATTTATCCAGGTATTTACGCATTACGTTATTCGTTGAACACATAAAAATGGTTGGAGCGTTAGTAAGCCCAAATGGCATGATGACAAACTTGTAATGTCCATATCGAGTCCTAAATGTTGTTCTAAAGATGTCTTCATCTTTAATTCTGACTTGATGATATCCAAACCATAAATCAATTTTAGAAAATACCGTGGCTCCACGTAGTTGATCAAACAGATCATATATGCGAGGTAACGGGTATCTGTTATTGATAGTCATCTTATTTAATTGACGATAATATATGCATAGTCGTAGAGTTTCGTCCTTTTTCTTAACAAAGATGATAGGTGCCCCTCAAGGAGACACATTGGTTCGAATATAGTTCTTGTCAATAAGTTCTTTTAACTGTGACTTAAGTTCATTTAGTTCAAGCATATTCATCCGATAAGGGGTCTTTGAGCTGGGAACTGCACCAGGTACCAGCTCAATGGTAAAATCTAATTCCCTCTTCGGAGGCAGTCTCGGAATTTCTTCCAGAAATACATCTGCATATTCCTTTAAAACTGGTATATCCTCCAATTTTAATTTATCTATGTTGTTTATATTTTCTTCATTGGTTACTGTGACTGCATAAGCCTTACAACCTTTCCTAACAGCTCTCTTAAGATGCAGAGCAGAAATCTGCCTTACGGTTGTTTTCCTAGGGATTCCCTTTACGCTTATTAGTTTTCCATCATTATTTATACAAGTAAAGGTTTTATCAAAGCAATTCAAGACCACCCTATGTTGCTCTAACCAATCCATACCAATTAGTATGTCGTATGAACCTAAAGGTAATACATTGAACTTAACAAAAGTTTCAAATTAATCCATGGTTACTGCACAATTCTTTACAAAGATAATTACATTTCTCTTTGCACCAGTAGCTAACTAAACTAACCAAGAACTTGCAAACCTTTCAACTGGAAGTTTACACTTTTCTAACAAGTTAGGAGAAATATAGCTTAAACTAGCTCCTGGATCAGTTAAAATAGATATGGGTGTTTGATTTATCTTACCTTCTACTTCCACCATGGAAGTTTGATAGTCTGCTTGCCGATTCTCCAAAGCTGCATTGATCCTGGGCATAGTCCTCACTAAATAGCCAACAATCATCTCCTCTTGTATTGTGTGGATATTGCTGACAGTCTTTTTTAGATTGGGATAGACTGAGGCATAATGTGGACCATTGCATTCCCAACACTTTATGGGTTCTTTTCATTCAAATTTCTTTGTGTAATTACAGTGATTGTTAGCAGACTCTTTATTCTTTTGATTGTTCTGATTGTTCTATGAATTATTCTTATTTCCCTGGAAATTCTTATTAGAAAATTTTCTGGTGTTATTATTTTTAGAATTCCGATTAGGCACAAACTCTTTCTTTTTTTTATCATAATTATTATTCCTTTTGGCCTTCCAGTTGGCCATACTCTCCTTTTTACAATTCTATTCATAACATAAATTCACTTTCCTCATGGCTTCTTCCAGGGTTTTCAGATTGCCATACTCAATCCTATCCTTTATGTGATAAGGTAAATAGCTGAGAAACCGATGTACCTTCGGTTTTTCATCCACAAGGTATGGCACATACCTAAGCAGACTTAAAAACTTACTGTTCAAATCTTTCATAGTCATTGTACATAGTTTTAGCTCATAGAATTCAGCCCTTTCTTCATAGTACTGTTCAGATAAAAATTTATTTTTGAAGTATTTCTTGAATGTACTCCAATTTATGTTCTTTTCTCTTATACCTTTCACTCTCTTTAAATCTTGCCACCATATATCAACTTTCCCTGTAAGATTATAAATAGCCATCCTAGCCTTTAACTGGTTAGAATAGTTATAAATCTGGAAGTACTTCTTCATCTCGGATGACTAGGATTCCGCTTCCTCCCCCTTTACAGTTTCTCCATTAAATGTTGGCGCCTTGATCTTCTTAAACCCCCAAGAGATTTATTCATAAGGTTTATATTTTATTTTCCTAGTATGGTGGTTATCTTCACTATTGTCACTAGTATAATGAGAGTTACGTTGATCACCAAATACTTTGGAAAATGAGCTACTTTCATTTTTAATCTGTTTAGTCTTTTTATACTTATGTTGATAACTTATATCTTCCAAATCAACTCTTTTACCCTTACCCTCAGTATGAAATCTTTTTATTAAGATCTGATTCAACTCCTCCTGAGCTTTCAGAATCCTCTCATTTTCTTTCTTAACAGATTCCATTTCAGATTTTAATTCTTTTACTATTTGTAATAGTTCTGAAGAATTAATGGTTATGTCTTCTTGTATGCGTTCTCTTCGTGGATTATCTTGTTGGGATATTCCTCTTCCGCATATTCCTCCAATCTTTCCATACCTGTCGTTAAACTCAGAAACAAATTTCTCTATTTATAACATTTAAAGAAAATAACATCAGCGAAATGATTTAAATTTACTGTTCCATATAAGAAAGTTGAGCTTCATCAAGGCCTAGTGTTTGAACCTTGTGCTCTGATACCACATGTCATAGCCCAAAATTTCATAAAAAATTAAATTTTTTAAAGTGACATAAAATGTCTTAAATTGCAGTCTAGTAACTGCTAGCGGTTAGCGGATAATGAAACAGTTTAACAATTTTTAAGGATTAGTTTCAAATACAGAAAAACTAATACAACTTTAATCTTTATAAGTTATATAAAACTGACTTGCATTTAATTGTTGCTAGCTGTACTGATGATTTACTTTTGTCAAGTAGGTGAGGAACCATGTTTGAAATCGGGGCTTACTTAGCATTCTGCTAACTCAAATGGATTGCTGGTTCTTATAGGTTCAGCAAGTAAGCATTTGATCAAGTAGGAGTTTATTTTGAATTAGGTCGAGAAGTACTTCTTTAGCATGATAAGATGCTAGTATAAAAATTGATTATTAAGATGCAAGTCTCCGATGAGGTAAAGTAAATTTCTTCATTTTTTTGGATCTAAGATAGTATTTAAATTTGAGCGATAATGACTTTTATCCTTAACATAATTTAATTCTATTTACAAAAATGAGTTCTTCCAAGGTTTCTTTCTGTCGTGAATATTATAGTACCTAATCAATTATAGATTCTTACACTGAGCATAGAGCTCATGATCTTGTCATAAAATTACTTCTACTCTATCATGATCTTACTGCTATTGTCATGTTTAATACTCAAGTGTAAAGCTCTTTATGTATGAACATAATCCTATGTTTTTCAAGGTAAAGTGTACAATGAAGGATTAGTTACTTAAGAGAAACTCATTCCAAAGGTTAATCTTCAGTCTTCTTGAAGACTCCTTCCCTTATCAGTATCAAGTATTTCAATGGAGAAGTTTAGAGCTCTTTAGTTTATAACATATCTCTACCCTAACTCTTCTTTACCAGTCGTGATCCATATCAACTTGTTTGATTTGCTTGCAATTATGATTATCTTCTTGCACTGCTAGAAGTCAACTTATAAACTTTAATTTCTAGGTTATCGCCATGATACAAGTGTTTTTACAATAATACAATACCACATTGTTTTTATAATGTTACCATATAATTCTACTTGTATCCTAAGGTAATTTTACTACCCAGTAACCACCATGGTGTAGTTAAGTTATTGGTATTATATATTATAAGTTTGGTTCTTTATATAAAAAAGAATACTAGCTCCAAAGTATGGTTTAAACCATAGCACTGTTGACATTATGCAATCATATGAATTATCCAAATGATTGATGGAAAAGTTGACTTGATGATCAATCATATGAAACATTATATTATGGTTGATAACATAAATTGTATTATTGGCAAATGATATGCACTTTTATAATATAGTCGATATCATGGTTTCCATAATTGGTAATGATAAGATTTTAAACCTGTAATGCAACGTAAACATTAGAACATGACCCACACTTTGTAGATATTTGGATGGGCACGTGGATCATCCTCCTCCATGCATTGGTTGACTTATAATGAAGTGAAACCCTACATCTTGGCATTTGGCTCCGAGGTTTTGTCTGCCTGTAGGCTGCACTGTGAGACTCCTTGCGGCCATGAGAGGCCTGCTCCTTTCCTATTTGTCGGCTCCGTAGTTTGCATTACTGAACGAAGTGTTTTGGGTAACATAGTTTGTATTCTCGGTTTCTCTTGTGAGTAAAGATTTACTGTGTGAGTGGTTTTTACTTCTTCACTTGGCTCGAAGCCCGTAAATGGTTTACCTTGTGACTGTTTCGCTCCTTGTCTCGGCATCATGGAGTTTGAGTGTTGTATTCCTGCTGCCTCTATTGCAGGGTTGGATTGAGGGTTTGCTTGCTTTTTATTTTGGTTTGCTCAAGTTGGTGACTGATTTCTTCTTGGCTCCCATTTATTCTTACTCACAGCACAACTATATATTGCTACTCCACTCGCAATTGTTTTGCCAAAGATTTACTAAGTTAGGGTTTCTTTTTAATTTATGAACAGAGTTTTTAATTAATGTTTGAATCTTATTCTTGTAGGCTCCTGTAGACAGCTCCCAACTTGAATGGAAAGCAAGCTCGTCCTTCAATTATCTTCGTGTGGGCTTCCAACCGGTAAGCCCCAGTCTCGTCGTGGGTTCTCCCTACTTGCGAAATGGGTTGTTGGTTGAAAGTTCCTGTGGTTGGAAACTTGGCTTCAAAATCTCTATTGGTTATGATATTTAATTTGTTGTTTAATATCCATGTTTTTATTTTTAAACCCTGTAGGTACTTCGTTGGGTTGCACAAGCTTTTGAAGCTGTGATGTATGTGTGGTTTCGGTGAAACAGTTTCAGCCTTACGGCTTTAAAGATTTAATACTGTTGTGACAATTATAAAAACTTCCTCTTTGCTCATCTCTGTCTCATTTGCTTCAGTTTTTCTTTTACGTTTTGTACTTCCAGAATGAAGACTGTGGAATGGATTTTGACTCATCCTGTCAGTAATGTACTTTACTGTTAATGTAAAATACTTATGTATATTTGGTTTAAAAGAAGAATATTGTGGAACAATCTAGTTGTAAAGTTCGCGAGGTTTTTACTTTTACAGTCAGTAATGTAACCGGTTATAGTTTAATACAAAGACTTTTGTGTACTTAGTTTTATTAGCAGGTTTGGGGTTTCGACCCATCGTTTCTACAGGCTATTAAGCCTACCTTGATTTGAGATTTATATTGCAAATGGTTAATGATTCTTGGTTTACTTTGTTCGTTATTTACATATGCATTTTATTTATTACTACTCTGTAAATTATAATTATTTTTAAGCATTGTTTAGAAGATATGGTTAATTTCTAGAACTCGGCTTTTAAGGTTTAAAAGAAATACTGTAAACCCTACATTTTATGAAATTATTGTTTATGTTTATAGTATTCTTGACTCTGTTTTTGAGAAATAGAATAATGAAAGATAAAATGATTTACAATTATTAGTATTATGTTAACTCTGTAGGAAAATGAAAATATTCTAAACAGGTTTGCTTCCAGTTTTTAGTTAAGAAAAATACTTAGATTTTTAGTGTAGCATACTTAAAAACTAGAGTAATATTGACTCTCAGTAATTTCTATAATTTAAAGGATTATAAAGAATCCTTATATCCTAGATAAGACATACTCTGGTCGATAGAGTTAATATTTATAAACTGTTTTATTAATTCTTTTTCACGTGTTTTCTTAAATACTAGTGTTTACTTTACTACTGTTAACTATAATATCTTTGTTTTTCTATCAGTATACTAATACTGAAATAATAGTACTATTTACTATTTCTTTATACTTGTGTTTCCATTTAGTTGGCTGAAGTAAAATAATAAGTGCAAAAAAAAACATAGCACTGTTGTTCAGTGAAATTCATAATCATTGAAGTAAATCTATCTCTATTTACATTCAAAATAAAAGAATCATATCTACTATTTACATTCCAAATAAAGAATCATTTCATTTGCCTAAGACAATCCAACTGTGCTAGAGTACGACCTGAGTTTAGGTGTGGAAAAACATAGCTTGGAAATTTATTTTCTATCTATTTCATTTATTTACATAAACATTTCCATTTCTACTGTAATCTATAATTTTACTGCACTTCACATTCCACAGTTACTTTTCATTCATTAACCCTAAATACTAACATGCTTGTAATAGATAAACTAAGAATTATTTAACTGAAGACAGTAAAAACAAAATACAACATGTTGAGGACAAGACAACAACAGCTTAAGGAGGCCATTCCTCCCTACCAAACTCCCGGAGAGCGCTCAAACAACGCTTCCTCAGGACCCCCAAGCTTGTTCCTAGTCTTCTTGGATGAGAACTGGGTGAAGAATACAACTGTAAAACCTCTGTCACCTGACTAGTTCAATTACCTCAGTAATAAAAATATGCTCTCAGTAGTATGACCTTCAGCTTAAAAGCTGCAAATAGATCAATCTCATCAGCTATCCTCTCAAACACATTCTGCACTCCCCTCCATTGAATTTCTCTTGAGTAAATTCATTCACCCTGAATGATCACTTCTCTAGAATGAGCAGCCTCAGCTCTCTTCAATGGGAAATTTTATAGAGATGCCTAGGTCTTCTGGGTCAGTTTTCATTAAATGAGCCACCTGCTCTGATTCCACTTTCTTGGGAAATCATGACCACAATTATAGGGAAGTTGCCACCTGCAACAGTTGGAATTTGTTTGAGGATGCTGCCACATGTCAATTTGCTCTCCACCTAGTCTCCTCCACCAATTGACTAGTAAACACTCTTTTAATAGCTTCCCTAAGTTGTTGTCTCCTCATTTATTTATTTATAAATAAAATATTCTCAGTTTACATTAAATATTCTTGACCCCACTAGGTCATCAATTACAACTTAGCATAAAATTTAACACAATGTTCCTCAAATATTATAAAATTGATTTTTCAAATTGGGGCATGTGACACCAAGACCAAACAAAGTGATATTCATACTTATTATAATAGAGATATGGCAGTTGATGTGTTATTTGTTTGGATAATTGTCATACTAAACAACAAGCTTCTAATATCTTCACCAAATCCATGACATAGGCAAAGTTTCTATGACTTTGTAACTTATTGGGCATGTAGGAAGTTATTGTCAATGATAAATATTAGTTAACGACATCCTTCTTCAACTATGATTATATCCTTCTTGTCATCATTAAGGAGGAATATTAGAATGTGTTAATGAATGCCTAGTGGTCTTAGTGGTCTTATGTACATGCCTATGGAATTTACATAATTATTATTCAATAACTCACTTTTGTGTAAAAAGAGTTTATCCCACATGCATCATGGGATTTTTTCCTTTCACTCTCTCATATATGATAGAGGTGAATGGAACCCTATTGGTATTGTAGTGAATGTAATGTGTGTAAAATAATCAATTCCATGAGATCTTCAGGCTAAATTGAATATTACTGTGAAAGAAGTATGAAGGAGGGTGAATTACAGTGTTATAATTCATAAACATGCATCGTGAAATCAAGAAGACAAGAGGAAAAAATTTGACAACAATGGATGGACACAATAATAATTAATCTGCATGTAATACATCCATGACACAAAGAACGAAATTCAAATCCTCTAGGAGTGATTCAAATCCCTGACTCCAAACTAACTCTAGACATGAATAACTTTGGAAAAACCATGACTAAAGACTCACTAGTGCAAATATGGACAACTGAAACGGTGAAAACTCAGTTAACTGGCCATGGAAGGTGAGAAAAGGGGCCTTATTCCTCAAATCATGAAAAGGAGGCACATTACTAACTGTGAGTGAACTGAATGTGGCCCATCGGAGCATGACTCAACGTTGACTAGGGTGAATTGAAGGTGGAAATGTCGTAGCTCAGTGTGGGCTCCTAAAACATACAGATTGGTCTCTGGAGCTCCTAAACTCATGCATGAGGGTGTATAAAGTGGTAGGTGGGACCCAAATTGTCACATACCCCAAATTTCAATAACATTTTATGTTTAAGAAGACATTATGTTTTATTTTTGTTGTAAAGTTTGTGATTATTGACCAAGTGGGGTCAGGATGATTGTAATTAATTATGCTGAATATTTTATTAGTTAATAAATAAAATATGAGACAAAGAATTTAAGGAGGCTTTTGAATGATTTGCTAATGGTCACTAGGTGGAATAGACTGGGGTGAGAACAAACTGACAGATGGCAGCATCCTTAACCACTTCTAGCTGTTGTAGGGGGCAACTTCCCTAATTTTGTAGTCATGTTCCCCAAGAAAGTGGAACAAGAGAAGGTGGCTCATTAAGTGAAAAACTGACCAAAATACCTAGGCATGCTTATATTTACCCATCGAATTTAGCAGGAGGCTTTTCAATTTTTACTTGTGAAATTTCTAAAATGAAAAATGTGCACAAGAGATTCGATGAGGGGAAAGTTCGAAGTGGTTTAAGTGTGAAGGTTGTTTTTCAGAACTAGTGCAGATTGTTAGCTGAGTTATTTACTACATAAGGTAGAAGTATTACTATCGAATACTTCTGTAGAGTTGCAGGGGTTTTATATCCCATCCTCTCACCCAGTACTTTCAACCAGGTGGACCAGTGGACAAGCTCGGGGGTACTAAGACAAGCAACTAAGCTATCTTCAAGAATTGGTTGGGTGGAACGGGATTCTTAGGCTGTTTGTCTCCTCTACAAGTTATCAGGTTCCAATGTACTATTTTATTTACCTTATGCAAGTAAAAGTACTAGAATGAAAGTAGTTATGATTATATTTACTATTATTACTAGATAAATTGTTTATGCAATTATACTGTGTAACTCTTCTTTTATTCAAAGAAGTTTACTGGTTAAATTTTATGTGAATAAATGACCTAGGGTTATAAATATTTGATTTATGGATGAAATCCCTTGCCGTATTTTTCCACTCATCATAATGATGAAGTACTCTACTACAACAGGTTTGATTTAAAAGTAAATGGGAATGATTTAAAACAAGAAATATATGGTATGAATCTACTCTAACTTTAGAAGCTTCCACTGTTAGTTTAGTTTGGTTAGTTTTATAATCATCTTATTGGTTTTAGATTTTTTTCCTAAAATTAAAATATCTAGGTTTAGTACAAAAGGACTTCTACTGTAAATTTAGGTTACACAGACAATAATCAGCTTTAAGTATAAGAACAGAAATAAATACTAATGCAAAATGATTAAACTTGATTAGTGAATAATACCAATCAAGCATAGTTTAACATTGTTAATGTTATTCTCGTTATAATATTTATTTCATACAAGTTAAATTTCAAACTATTCTAGTTGAATATCGAACACTAAAGATTCCTTTGTTATGTCAAAAGACTGTTTAAATTAGTACTATTTTATTTACTGTATATACCAACCAAATTAAATACTTAACAAACTAAACTGATCTAAACCATAAATATTTTCTATTATTACAACTAGTAAATTGTTTTGTTCTAAATACCTAAACTGCTTAGCAAAAAAAAATACGAACCTAGGTTAACTTTTCATAGTAATTCCTTATCAAAGAAAATTTACCTTAACTGTTGGTTAAAATGGCTTAACCCAGTCCTTCCATAAATCCATTTACAACAAGTATTGTAATCTTTCGTTATAAATTCTAAATACAAGGGGCACACAAAATTCTGGCTACAAATGTATTTTAAATAATAACCAATACTTTCTTAAACGGACTTAAGCTGTGTCCTTTCAAAAAGAATTTATGGTCAACCGAGTTTTCATTTTTTTAACTAAAATAATTAAACAACACATCCTCTAATTTCCAGGTGCAGATAATTTGCAAGAGCCGTAACTCTGGATAAAAACAAAAACAAAACAAAACCTAAGGGTAAACACCAAAACAATTTACGACCTTTATTTATTTTTACAGGAGTAAAACCCAACAAATTTCTAAACAGGTAAAGAAAATACAAATAACATAATATTTTACAGTTTCATTTTCTATGCTTATACAAACCCTAAAGGAATAAACGACTGCTAAAAAGAGAATTCATTATATTTGTAACTATGTCCTCTTTATTTAAACAAAATATTTATAAACAGAACGCTAGCTACCTTACGATTTTTCACCATAGAAACCAAAATAGTATTATTTTTTTTCTTGTAATTCGAAGGAGCTTCAACGGCCAGGCATTTAAGCCAAGGTTTCAAATTTTTAAAACAAGGTAGATACAGTAGTTTTATCCCAACATCTTAAAAAAAATGAGTCGTAACTCTTTTGAAAACCTCAAGCGTTTTAAAACTGTTTTGACCATACGGCTTCACCCAATTTTCTTATAAACATAGTATTCTACCAGCTAGTATAGTAAAGCAAGAAAACAAAATGACCAGCATGTAAACGACCGTAAGCACCCTAGTTTTCTTCACAGTAAATCAGTGACAGAGGGCGCCCAAGTTTTGAAACCGAGGCTTACCAAGCCTTGAAGTCCTTATCCTTCATCTACAAAGAGAGAACACCTTCGAGCTTTACAACTGTGTTTTGCCAAACGTGGGAGAACCTAATAAACAACAAAATATTTGTATTATTATCTGGTAGATAAAAAAAAACTATACAGGAGAAAACGATGGAATTTTTTGTTATAGAACTTACCAGTGGAGCATAAACATGTTAGCTCTTTTGGAGGACACGCAATGGGCGTCAAACCAGAACTCAAAACCCTACAGTGTTGCGGTATTTATTTCAAGGTTGTATGCTTGATGAGGGACTCAAGAAACAACTGACTTTGAGCTAAGATTTCAGACCTTTGAAGGCCTCAAGCGTTTACAAGTGATAGGTGCCGCTGAGACCGAGAAGGCCAAAGGCATGTCAGATCGTCTCTCCAACCATTCAAACTATGATAGAAATGAAGAAAAACGTGTTTGGGCAAAGAGTTTAAACCTAGGGTTTACTACCCAAAACCTCTGAGCAATGGAAAATTTCCACGTGGAACCCATTAAGTTTATCTCTGGTTTGTGCTTGTATGGTTGGGCCTGCATTACATAGACTAAGGTAATGCCATTACCATGTTGAAGGTTTAATGTTCCAATGGTTGCATAGAGATTATATACCTTGCTAAAACTTTATAGTATGCAATAAGTTTACGATGAGTTTTGGACTTGTGTCATGTATTTTATACATATACTTAAAATAGTATATATATATTATGCATCCATTTTAGTTATAACTTGTCAAGTTATATTTAGGTTTAATTATATATATACATTTGCTTTAATGTAATTTTGGCTAGGTTATAAATAACATTTTTATGCATTAGAGTTATGCATCAATTAAATAATGTATTTGATAGCTAGTTNGAAAGATGATCATGATTTGCCTAGGTTTAAATTGAGCATCAAATATATATATATATATATATATATATATATATATATATATATATATGGGGTAAGTTATCTCACTAAAGAAGTTTGGTTATAGAGTATATTTAATGGTATGATGAAAGTTGATTGAATACCAACGTGCGTCAAGTTTATTCCTAGAATAGTTTATGGCTATGCATCCATATAAGCTTAGGTTAGTTTGAATACATGTCTAACATTAATACATATGTTATTCAATGAACTACATGCAAAGGATAGATTTGATTAGTTTTAGTTTAGTAAAAATAAATTCTAGAACTTAGGAAAGTTTGAGAAGTTTTCTTACTGATTGTTCATAGATAAAAATCTTAAAGTCAATTGCTTCCGGATTTCAGATTTTACCAGCAACTGAAAACATGAACTATAATTATCATTTATATGATAAATTGCTACGGTAAATAATCACATGATCAATGCAAATGCTATCAAGGATTTTAGTATTTGTATTAAGCCTATGAATTCTTACATATCATTATTCAGAAAATCAAAAGAATCTAATGGCAATTTTCCTAACTTACTCTTAGTCTTCAAAAACTTTAGTATCTTACACCTTAAACTGGAATTGAATGTTACCTGTAAAAGACTTGTAGAAATATTTCGAATCTGCATTAGCTTGTGAAAGCTAAGTAAGCCTCGGGAAAAACCAAAAGCCCCTTCAGTAAGACAAGAAAACCACTTTTTCAAATCATACACTTGTTAGAAAGTAAATAGTTGATCTCAATACAATACATCTCTAATTCGGTAACTTTATAGACTGACTTTTCAACACAAATTGGATATTGTTAGTAACGAATGTGTTTCAAATTAGTAAATAAATGTTGTAGTCTCTAGTTTTAGTTAGTCTATAATGTTAATTGTTAGTTGTTAAACTAACATTTTTTGGCGATGACTTAGCATTAATTGTTGCACAGAAAATTTTAAATTTTTATGAAAATTTTGGTGTGTTACACAAATAAATTCTCCATGGCACTAATGAAGTGATAATATCATCCTAATCTAGGAAATTGATTAAAAATACTATGGTGGAAAAGGGAGGATTATAATAATCCTAACAATCTCCATTAATCCGAACTTGGACAACCTGGGCCCTGGAACTGAGACCAAATGTCACCCATACAATAATAATGAAAAAAAGTAATTATTCAATAAACGAGGAAATGGGGAAAACCACATGGGAACAAAACCCCCCCTCAAAATGAACAGTATGGAACTGGATCTAGCCTTCACACCAAGAGACAAATTTTTCCTCAGTAAAAAACTTTGTGAAAAATTTATGCAATATGCACCATGTAGTGCGGTAATGCATTACGATGGTCCTTGCGTGCACTAGTTCCTTGATACAATGCATATGAATCTCTCTACCTTTTTCCAATCTGATTCCAGATAGGAAAATAAATGTTGTTGATTTTGCAGTCAAACTTGCACCTTTCGAATCTCTGTGACAATAAGAAAGAGCCTATCTTGGGATGCCATGCCTTGTGGGATTTCTTGATCCCGTGCATTTATTTCCTCATATTGCATACCAAGTAAGAATCATCAATGTACCTCTCAAGTTGTCTCATGTATATCTCTTCTTCTAACTCATCATGTAGGAAGGTAAGTTTGACTCTTCTCTTTCTAGGACAAGAAACAAGATCCAATGTCTCATTGTTTTACAATGAATCATATTCCTTATCCATGGTTTCCTACCTTGGTGGATCATGGAAAGCCACTTTGTAGGACTACATATCAGACCCCACCATCATGTACCACCTCTCTAGGATTTTACAACACCTCTTTAGGAGAAGAGTATCTGTACGACATAGTCCAAGGTTATCATCTTGAAACTGAGATCTAGTTCTCCTTTTTCCAGATGGATCCCCAACCATGTTCCCCACAAATTTAATGATTTTTTTAGCCCATTTAGTCCTAGGATTGGGAGCAGGAACTAGATTTGGATCTGGATATGCTTGAACTTCATTCACAGTATCAAGATCGTATTCAACTTGGTACTCATCTTCGAATTCTGAATCATCACAAGAAACATTATCATGTGTAAATGGTTTAGGTAGAGTAGATTTAGTTCCTCTTTAACTAGCTACAGATCATGCAATGAATTTGAGTATGGAAAAAAGTGTGAGAACTCATATTCCTTGGAGGCATGGTTTGCAACACCTTTAACTATCATCTTCCCAGTAGAGATATCTGAGATCTCAACTGTGTCATGTCCAAAAACAAATCTCTTTGGCGAACCAATGTGTGTCATCTGATAAACATGTAACAAATTTGTTTTTAAAGAAGGTACACACATAACATTTTTAACATTCCATGTTCTAATTGTATTGTTCCCTTCCCTACATACTAGATCTGAGTATCTTCTCCCATGTGAATACTTGGACCATTAGTGAGATTTAAAGAAGAAAAATATTCTTTGGAGGAAACCATGTGGTTGGAGGCTCCTGAATAAATGAGAAAGGCTTGAGATTTTGAAAATACGTTCAATGCATAGCATCTCTCATGATCATCTATCTTGCTTCTAGAATCAATATTCCTTATGCCTTCTGGGAGGGAAATGTGGTTATGTTCAATAATTCAATCCATTTTATCTATAGTTCAGGGATGATTTTAAGGAACCATACTTATTTAAAAGTGTATAAATGTTGGCGAATATTACCAATTCTTAAAAAGCCAACTATAAAATGATTGGCGATATTTTTCAAAAAATATTTTAATTTCCAAGGATTTTATATCGTTTATATAATAATTTGGCGACTTTTAGGGTGAAAAAATTTTACCCCATCAAAATTGGGCAAAGCAAGGCTTCAAAAAATGCAAAATGGCGAATCCTTTTTGGGAGAAAAACATGGAAAAATAGCCCACTGGGCTAAAATTCGCCCCTAAAATTATCCATGCTATAGTTTTCTTCATACATTCACTCTCTGCATGGTTACCTTTAATGCAATAGGTACACATGGTCTTTTCAAACCTCTTGTACTTATTCCTCTTGGAATTTGAGGTTCTATATGATGGATCAAGCTTCTCCTTTGGTTTGAATTTAGAATTTTCTTTGTCCTTCCCCTTCTGCTTCCCTTTTGCATGTGCATTCTTTGTATCCTTATCCAAAAGAGCTTGATTCTTGGAGGATTTGAGGGATCCCAATTGGATCATCTTATCTTGTTCTTGGATCAGGCACTCAATGAATTCATTAATTGAAGGCATTTTCTAGTTTGGGGTTTTCAATCTCTCAAAGTGGAATGTGGACACAAAAACTAAAAATTCAGGGCCAAGCTTAGTTAGAATGGATAGCACCAATTGCTCCTCCTTTTTTTCAATTCCACATTGTTGCACTGCATGACCAAAGACTTGAATTTGGTGAAAAACTGTTGTATGGTTTCAAAATTGATGGGTTGAAGAGAAATTAATTAATTATCCAAAATGTGGCCTCTTAGATCATCTGACTTTCCAAACAATGATTCGAGCTTCTGCCATACTTCTCTTAGAGTTTTTAATCCATTAAGATGGAAGAGAAACTTCCTGGAGATATGGATACACATAAAACCAAAAGATTCATCCAATTTGTTCAGGTACTTTGATTTCTCTAAAGCTTGATGGGGTTTGAATTATTTTCCATTTTAACCATATACAAACCCTTGTTATGCAACACTATTTGCATATATTCCCTCGAATCCATGTAATTGAAGGGGGTGAGTATTCTTGGTTTCAAGGCAGTTGAATTATCCATTTTGCATCCAGAGGAGCAGCAGGAAATTATTCTAAATTCTTCACAAAATATGCATAAAACTCTTAATTTGAAGATGAACTAGTAGTGTAGTGCTCTAATACCATATAAACTTATCAATTCCATAATATGTTCAGGATGAATTGAATCTTACTGTGAAAGAAGTATGAAGGAGGGTGAATTACAATGTTAGAATTCATAAACATGCATAGTGAAATTAAGCAGATAAGAGGCACAAATTTGACAACAAGTTTTGGACACAATAATCATTAATCTGTATGTAATGCATCCATGATACAAAGAAGGAAATTCAAATCCTATAGGAGTCATTCGAAACCTTGAGTTCGGATTGAATCTAGACATGACTAACTTTGGAAAAATTACCACTAAAGACTCACTAGTGCAACTCCAGACAATTGAAATAGTGAACAATCAGTTAACTGACCATGGTAGGTGAGAAAAGGTGCCTTATTCCTCAAATCACACAAAGGAGGCACATTACTAACTGAGAGTGAACCGGTTACGTCCCATCGGAGCATGACTCAACACTAACTAGGGTGAACTGAAGGTTGAACTCCCGTAACTCAGTGTGGAATCCTAAAATATAGGGATTGGTCTCTGGAGCTCATAAATGCATGCACAGGGGTGCATCAAGAGGTAGGTGATCCCCAAATAACTTCTCCATAGCACTAATAAAGTGATAATATCATCTTAATATAAGGAACTGATAAAAAATACTATGGTGGACAAGGGAGGATTATAATAATCCTAACAATGTGCTTTAAGGAATATGTGGAGGGATGATCTTGCAAGGTTGGAGATTTTTCCTAAGGAGTAGAATACCAACTTCAATGGATGCTTCCCTATTAGGGTTTTACCACATAAATACTTGTCTCTCTTTCTTGTTCCTTGTTTCTTTGATTTACCATTTATTGATTCTTTGGATAGGATATTAGATTGGTTGGATTCCTTTTGTATGTTATTGCATATTATTTAGATAGATAAAATTTGCAGTATACCAAGATCTCAGTGGGTGGCATGGTGACAGAGGAAAAAATCCCAATTGTTAAGGACAACCTTGTGATACAACTAGATGGAACCATCTTTGTCCAATTCTAGAATCTAGTTTGAATATGGTATTTAGGGATACCTACTTTCTTTAAGTAGGAGACATGAAAGATTAAATTAATATTAAAGTGGCTTGGTAGCTCTAATTTGGAAGCTACTGGATCGACACATTTGAGGACCTTATAGGGTGCATACAAATTGGGAGCAATCTTTTGGTGGGTATTATCCTTAAGTGAGATATGATTATAAGGTTATAGGTAGAGGAATAACTAATCACCTTCTTCAAAATGGAATTTGAAATGATGCTAATCAACTTGCTAATTCATCCTATTTTGAGCCATGACTAGATTATCCTTGAGAGTGCATATAATGTTGCCTCAAACTATGAGTGTTTTTTCAACCTCATGTACCTTAGACATTCCTGGCAAGTAGAAGATTATTGACGGGTTTTTTTGGGAAATAAACAACGTCAAAAGGAATCATTTGAGTGGCAACATGATAAGTTGTATTATACCACCATTCTTCTAGAGATAACCACCAAACTCATTGGGGTTTCCTCTTTGAAGTAAATTACCTCAAATATGATCTGAGGAACTTCTTGACAACTTTAGTCTAATCATCAGTTTGGGGGTTATAGGTGGTGTTGAGATTTAGTTGAGTGTCCCAGAGCCAAAACAAATCTTGGTAAAAATTGTTGGTGAAGGCAGGGTCATGGTTAGTGATAATAGAGTGTGGCATATCATGGATTTTGAAGATAATATCCAAGAATGATTGATCTATCATTGTGGCCTTGAAGGGGAATTGTAGAGTAAAAAACTGAGCATATTTGGAAAGGTGATAAACCATATTCATGATTATAGATTTTTGAAATCCCACAATGAAGTCCATAGAAATGCCAATACATAGCATTGGCAGAATTCATACCACTGGCATAATGGGAAGTGGTTTGAAGTTCACCTAGATTTTTTTTGTTTTATATCTTGTATTTTGTTGGAAAATGTCACACTATGCTACAAAGGTGTGAATTACTTTTTTCACGCCTTCCTATAAACATGATCATTTGATCCTTTCATATGCTTTACGAAAACCTGAATGGAAAACTATGGCACATGAATGTATATCAAATAACACATGATTTTAGTGTTGACTGGTTGTTCAACTAAATATGCCCTTTATAGCTAAGATCTTTATCTTTCCAAGTGTATCTCGCATATGCATGGGATGCCATTTGAATTTGTTGGTTTAAGTTAGATATATTGGGATTAGCTAGCCATTTATTGTGGACATTAGTCAACTAATATAGTATGATGGAGAGTGAAAAGAGGGAACCTTCATCTTCATAGTTTCAAGAGAAATAATTTTATGCCACATTATCCTTTCCCTTCTTGTAAATTATGTCATTGACATGTCCCAACGTTTTGGTGTTCCATTTTTGTTGCTCAAGGGAAGTTCTTTTCTCCAAGAAGTATTTCAAGCTACGATGATATTTTTTTATATCGAAAAATTCCCCAATGTTTTATTGGCACCAGATGCCCATATCATCTAATATGGCCATCATTTGTTTTTTGATAAGTCAATTTCCCTAAGTGCGGCTCATAGAGTTTTTTGCTAGTAAAATCTAATGATCTTCCCTCTTGCATGAGTAGTGCTATGATGTATTTACCTGAGGCATCCCATTCTAGGACAAAGTTCTTAGTGAATTTAGGCAAAGAGAGTATGTAGGTGGTAGACATAGCCTCTTTTAAGTCCAAAAAATCAATTTATGTCACATTATTCCATTTGAACACATTTTTTTAGCAAGGTTGTGAGTGGATCTACAAACTTACCATAGTTCCATGCAATTTTTTTGTAATAACTAGTGAGTCCAAGAAAACCTTAGAGTATTTTAAGTGTTTTGGTGCGATGCCAATTCTACATTCTTTCAATTTTATTTGGATACACACATACACCATCTCGACTAACAATATTGCCCAGATATTCCTTTTCAAAGACACCAAATGCACATTTGGACCTTTTGAGAAAGAGTAAATGATCAACAAGTAGTTGTAAGATGTGATCCACAAGGGTGGGCTTGCCAAGTTTTATATAGATCAATATGTCATCAAAAGAGACAAGGATGAAATTATAAAAAGTGTTTACATATTCTATTCATGAGACTATGGAAGATTGAGAATACATTGCAAAGGCTAATTGGCATCATCAATAACTCAAAATGGCCTTCATGAATGAAAACAAATAATTTTGGAAATATCAACCTCCTTCATAAAAATTTGATGATATCATTCATTATCAAAGATCAATTTTAATGAAGAATTGAGCACCCTTCAGCTCATCCAAAAGGTTATCAATGACAAGAATTGGAAACTTATGCTTGATGGTCAATTTGTTCAAAGTGCATAACTTGGGACACATGTGCTATGTTCTTTCTTTCTTGAGGACCATGACAAATAATGAAGAATAAGCATTGGCATTGGGGCGTATGACACCAACAACTAGCAACTCTTGAACTATCCTTTTGATTCCATTTTTTGGGAAAATTGATGGTGATACATGTGTATGAGCGGTGGGAAGCTACCAAGTATGGGAGGAATGGAATGATCATTCTTTCTATAGGAAGAGGGAATTACTTTGGGATTGTCAAAGATGGATTGATGTTTGGAGAATACCAACTAAATTTCAAAAGGAATGGGGTGATAAGGGATCTCAAAATCTTGAATGGCATGGAATTGAGCCACAATGTTTGAATGGCACTTTTAAAGTAGTTTTCTACATGATGCCAACTAATGATTTGTAGACATCCAACTGTAATGCCTTTGAGAGTGTAGTCTACTCTTTCTAGAAACACATGTATAATGTATGAAAATACATGTTGATGGGGAAAAGTGGTGAATAATTGCCTATTTGAAACCACACATTTTCACAATGAACACCAAATTTCATAGCTCCTTAATTAGAAATCATAATTTGAAAATTGTTCATAGCATGGATGTAGCAATGTGTTTCTTGGGATAGACAACAATAAATGAATCTACCATTATCAATTAAGAAAATGATTTTGTGATGTCTGTTGTAGCCAATCAACTTGATGGTTAGGGAAGAAGAAAGGCTAGTTGATTCATGCAAAGAGATTTAGGGTTCCACCTCATGTAGATCACGTGGGAAATTTCTTCCATAGATGAATGAGGGACCTCTTCATTGATAGATTCAACATTCTCATAAAAAATGTCCTTCAACATGACAATAAAGAGTTTGTGCTCCTTACATTTATGCCTAGGGGAATATTTCCCATTATTAGAGGAAATTTGGATAAAAATGGGCCTTTCAACCCTAATTCAAATTCCATGTCATCATGTATTAGCCAATCAAATTGACTTAAAATTTAAACATCGTATAGGTATTAAACATTTTTTTATTATATAATTGGGGATAGCTAAAACCTGACCCATATATAATATATAATAGTAATAGTAATTAATATTATAATTGATATATAATAGTAATATACACAATGAAAAGTTAGGTAATTTGACTAATATCATAACTAATATACCCATTCATTTTTAGGGAATACGCAATCAATATAAAATATATAATAATAGTAATAATAATATGCAAAATTAATATTATAGATCGTGAAAAGTTGGGTCAATTTACAAATATCATAACTAATATACCAATCCATTTTTTAGGGAATAAATAATCAATATATAATATATAATAGTAATAGTAACGAATATATGATAATATTATATTATAATTAATATTTTATAATAACCCTCAAAATTAATAATTAGATTTAACTAATATAATAACTAATATACCTATCCAAGCCCGCACGGGTGTGGCTCATTGGTTGTTTAGTTGTTGTGAAGTCACTTGTTGTAAATTGGAGGTCACGAGTTCAAATCCCACCCGGATCCAATAATTTTTAACTAATATACTCATCCATCTTTTAAGTAATACGAGACCAATATATAATAATAATAGTAATTAATATTATAACTATATATAATAATATTATATTTTAATTAATATTTTATAATAACCCTCAAAATTTGGGTTTAATAACTTTTAACTAATGTCACAACTAATATTTAATTTAATATATAATAGTAACTAATATCATAACTATTGTACACATCCATCTTTTAGGTAATACATGACATTGAACTTTGTCCTCATAAGTTTATTTTAATTTAAAATAAATATATAAAGTAGATTTGATAAAAGTGAAATAACCTTGGGAAGCTTCGATAAAAGAGAGATAGTATAAAAAAATTGCCTACGTGGCTTTTTTTTATCATTTTCCTTAGGAGACCCATTTTTCATCCAAATTTCCTCTAATGAACAATCGTTGTAGAGACCTTTAAATTGGGGTTCCACCCACTAGCAAAATGGATAATTAGTGAGTACATGACCAAAAAAGTTAGTCACCATCTGGAGTTTTTAAAAGTTAAATACTATCAGATTTGATAAAATTTAAGTGACAACTAAAAATGACTAATTTAGTCTAGGGATAAAAAATATGACTATACAACAACTACATAAATAGGAATTAGTAGTATTATGCACATTTTGGAAATTAAGCCTAGTCTTAGTACAATTGAACTCACAAAAAAATGCTAGAAGACATACATAGATCCACTCAAATGGGAGATTGAAATTGGTGCATAACACTAAATTGCATTGCATAAGTCTACATCAACCAACCTTATAAAATAATAGGCTATCCAAATATATAATTACATAATAGATTCAAACTCCTATGAAGGCAAGTTAAATCCTCACAATAGCAAGCTTACTAAAAGTAAAAAATCCCCCCTAGGTGCATAAAACACTTTCCAAATCAGTCAAGGAGGTCACGAATTAGATGAATGATGTATGTCAGCTGATAAGTGATGCAAATTCAATATAATCATGATTTCATGAGAGAAAAATATGGAGGATGAGTTGTGCAAAAAACAAGGCAATTGCCATGTGACTAGCTTTAACATTTTTTCCTTAAAGCTGCTGAAAAGCAGTCTAACTATGGATAAGGAAGGAATACACACGTACTAAACTAGGAAGTTTGTATAGTTGTCAGAATATTATCCAAAATATATGAAGGGCACTCTTGGAGGCAATTTTGGCATTTTTTGACCAAGTGGTGCAAGTGGATGCCAACTAGCTAGTGTAGAACCTAGGAAATTAATCATAAAGATTAATAAATGTATCATAAGTATGGGAATGGGTTTTTGATTATTATAATACCCCCTCTTAATCCCAACTTATGTGAAATATTATAAATATATCAGAGATATAGGGCCTAGCAACAAGGCTTAGTCACCCTTTACATACTGCTTGTCCATAAAAACAAGGAAATAAGCAAAACCACAAGGGGAAATTCCTCCCCCAAAACATGGACATGAACAAAATTTTGTGAAATCTTGTCTTCAATCAGTATTCACCATGTGATAATATATACTAAGTATTGATTTTATATTTTTGAATGTCTTCTCAAATAATTCCCTGGTGAATATATATGCAACTTGCTCAGATGATGCACAATAGTGCAAAGTAATGACCTCATCATGAACAAGTCCTCTGATGTAATGCATGTGGATATCTATGTCTTTGGTTCGTTGCCTCTATACTGGTTCTATTGATATTTAATTAACACTTTTATTGTCACAAAATATGACTGTGGAAGTGTCATACTCGATCCCAAACTCTCCAAGTATGCCCTGCAACCATAAACATTGAGTAGTTGCATTTACAACTCCTATATATTCTACCTCTATAGAAGAAAGTGGAATGGAACTTTGGTTTTTACTTTACCAGCATATTGTTCCATATACAAGCATAAACACATATCTAGAAGTTGATTTTCTATTAGTTTTATCGCCTTCCCAACAATAGTCAGTAAAACCAACTAACTCTAGGTCATATTTTGCAACATAGTGAATCCCATGTGTCTTGGTTCCTTTCACAAAGTGCAAGATTCTCTTTGCTTCCATCCAATGGATATCATGTGCTCATTCCATATGTATAGATTCCACACTCATTTCATAATAAATATGAAGTTGAGTGTGAGTCAAATAGAGAAGACAACCAACCAGTTGTCTATACATAGTATTGTTCACCAATGGAGTTGAATTTGCTTCTTCAAGCTTTACTCCTGAGAGGAAAGGAGTCTTGCTTGGCTTTCAATATTTCATGTTGACTTTTTTAGTAGGTGTGAAGCATATTTTGATTGATTTACTTTTATTCCAAGGGCTAATTGAGAAACTCAAGTCCCAATAATTGGCTCAACAGTCCCAAATCAGTCATGGAGAAGGCATGGTTCAAAGCATCCTTCAAGGAGGCAATTTCTTTCATGGAAATTACTGCCATAAAACAATTCATCCACATAAAAGACAATAATAATTATTGAACCATGAATCAGCTTCAAAAATACATTTTGCATCTACAAAAGTTTTTTTATAGCAGAAAGCCATTAATCTTGGCATACCAAGCTCTAGGAGCTTCTTTTAGCCCATATAGTGATTTCTTCAACCTACACACAAGAGAAGGATTAGTAACAAAACCTTCTTCCTGCTGCATATATAACTCTTCTTTGATATCTCCATGTATAAATGCACTCTTCACACCCACGTGATGTACCTCCCATTGCTTGGAAGTTGCAATGGCCAAAACTAGTCTTATAGAGTTCATCTTTGCCACTGGTGCAAAGGTCTCATTGTAGTCAATGAATTGTAATTGGGAGAAACCCTTGGCCATTAAACTTTCCTTATAATTCATAGGAGAACCATCAACATCAAAAAATTTCTTGAATACCCATTTGCACTTCACTAGCTTTCTCCGTGGTGGAAGATTGACTAGTTCCCATGTCTCATTCTTCTGGAGCGAGTGGAATTATTCTTCCATGGATGTTTACCATAGTGGATATTTTGAAGTTTCTTCATATGTTTGTGGATAAGATTCAATAATCAGATAACACTTCTCATCAAATCATGGGTCCTTGATAGAAAGCGCACTCTCGAATTGAGATCTAGTTCTTATAGGATCACTAGGATTCCCAACTAGTTCTCTAGTTGCTTGAATGGTATTTGATTCCCACTTTGGTCTTGTAGGAGTGTTAGGATATGCAATCAAATCTTCATTATCAGACCATTATAAAAATAAGAAAACTTATTAGAGTCTTCACTTACAATCATAGATGGTAGTGGTGAAGAGGACTCTCCAATTTTTGTTGCTGGCATAGGATCCTCTTCAAAGTGAACACTCCTTTCAATGAAGGGTTTTTAAGTGCTCATGTTGATAAAATTGTACCCTTTGGAATATTATGAATACCCAACAAATATTCATTCTTGACTTTTGGGTTCCAAAGCCTTTCTCTTTTCAGGTGGTATTCTAGCCCAAGCTTTAGAGCCAAAAACCTTGAAGTGTGAGACATCAGGCTTGTGTCCACTCCAACATTTGAAAGGAGTGATTCCATCCAAGGATTTGTAAGGCACCCTATTCTAGATATAGGTTGCAAAGTTGTTTGCTTCAACCCAAAACTTTGGTGGGAAAATTTTAGACTCCTTCATACAAGTGGCCATCTCTTTGAGAGATCTATTCTTCTTCTCAACGACACCATTCTTCTAAGGTGTGTAAGGAATAGAGTGATGCATATAGATAGTATATTCAAAAATTTGTATGAATTCAGATTTGACATATTCACCACCATTATCATATCTAAGGACCTTGGGCTTTCTTCTAGACCGGTTCTCAACTAGGGATTTAAAACCCTTGAAGAGGTCAAAAACTTCTGACTTGTGCTTGATTAAGAATCCCAACAATATATGGAAAATTCATCAATGAAAGCTATGAAATATTTGGATTGAATCAATGAAATATGAGGAAAAGGACCAACTATATTAGTGTGAATAATATCAAGGGGTGCAGAGGTTCGCTCATGATTGACTCTCTCATACTTGCTCTCTGGGTGTTTTCCTAGGATGCATCCTTGACATAATCCTTTAGAAAAGTTGATTTTGGGAAACCCTATGCCCATGTCTTTGTCACACAAATCAGATAGGTACTTGTAGTTTAGATTGCCAAACCTTTCATGCCATAGATTTCTAGATTCGTTGGCATGAGTGAGGAGAGAAGAGGGTTTTGAGAAGGGCATGGAGTGTGAGAAATTGTACACTTTGGAGCTATGAACAACAGAACCATTTGCTATGACTCTACCATTTGAAATTTCAATGATTTAAACATCATTAGGAGTGAATACAACCTTCTTAGAAGACCCAGTGTGGCTCATCTAATATGCTAACAAGAGGTTGGAAACAATACCCGAGACATACAAAACATTATTGAAGGAACCATGGTCAAGATCTATTCTACCCTTCCCTTTACTTTCAGTTTCAGAATGATCTCCCAATACAATTTTAGGACCATTTGAAGCATCAACAAAGGAGAAGGCATCCCTTTTCAAAGCCATTTGTCTTGAAGATACAGAATCAATGATAAGGAAGAGGATTTTACTGTGCTTGCTACCAGTGCATGAACTCTCTCCTTGTCTTCAAAATATTCACCCTCCTTCTTTGCGCCTTCAGGAAGAGAGATGGTGTGCCTTTCAAGGAGTTGAGTCAACATATCAATTTGTTTCTTCATGTAAGAGATCTCTGGATGGAATCCTTTACCACAGTATGCACACCTTCTCATTTCACCTTTACCTTTCTTCTTCTGGGAATTCTTCTTGGAGCTTGAAGACTCCTCATGAGACCTTGACTTGTATTTCTTTTGATCAAGAGGATTCTTTGGATTAGCCTTCTTCTTGCCTTTGGAATCCATCTTTGAATCTCCAACAACCAAATATTGATCTTCGGAAGGCTTAATGGTGCCCATCATGACCAACCTATCTTGCTCCTGGGTCAAGGATTCCATGAACTCTGCAAGTGAAGGAATATTCGAGTTTCAAACTGTCAACTTTGTGGCATGGAAGGTCGATAAAAACACAAAATAATCAGGTCCAAGATTTGAAATAGACTTTGAACTTGGATAAACAAACTTGTAAGGACTAAAAAATACTTGGACTTAGTGAGATAAGCTCATTTTCTAGTTGATGTCCCCTCATTTCATCTGTCTTTCCAAAGAAGGTTTGGATTTTATCCCATACTTCATTTGGTGATGTCAATCCATCTAGATGGAAAAGAAGGTCTCTCGAAATGCTGAGACATAAGAGACCATAAGCCTCATCCCTCTTGTTATGCCACTTGATATTCTCTACATCTACATTAGGTTCAGCCTCAGTTTCCATGGTCACTCTGAAGAGGCACTTGCTCCTCATCAGAATATCCATTTGTGACTTCCATTTGAAGTAGTTGAATGGAGTCAAGATGATATGGTGAGATTGATCCATTTCTTCAGCAACTGCACCCTGAGGTAGACTGAATGTGCTCCCTATGAGAGTGATCATCGATATTGCAACACAAATAAGAGAGGATAAAAATTAAGATAAAGAGGCTCTGATACCATGTGAAAATTAATCTCAGTCTTAGTACAATTGAACTCACAAAAAAATGTTAGAAGACATGCATAGATCCACTCAAATTGGAGACTGAAATTGGTGCATAACACTAACTTGCATTGCATAAGTGTACATCAACCAGCCTTATAAAATAATAAGTTGTCGAAATATATAATTACATAAGATATTCAAATAAAGGAGGAAAGTTGAATCCTCACAATAGTAGGCTTACTAAAAGTAAAAAATCCCCCCTAGGTGCACAAAACACTTACCAAATCATTCAAGGAGGTCGTGAATTAGATAAATGATGTATGTCATCTGATAAGTGATGGAAATTCAATACACTCATTCTTTTTATTAGAGTATAATCCATCCTTAGTACCATATTCTTATACCTTAGGCTCTTTCATTTGCTTCTATGCAGTGATTTCTATGGTTAGACTTAGGGAAATTAATTATTTTCCATAGTTGATGCGCTCCTAGTTGATCATTATGCACAGTTGATGTGCTACAGGTTGATCATTTTGACACCAAGTCACCCACATTGATTGCAGTCAACCAACAATGTGCTTCCCTTCCCCCTTTTTAGGGATTTTGACTCCTTTGAGGCACTAGTGCTTGGATTAGGTGGATTTTGGATTGTTTTGGGAATTTATTGCTCTCCTAAAGCTACTCCACTCACCCATGTGCTCACCCACGCATGGCATACCTCCACACACAATCCATAATGCCTCACCCACGTTCACATATGCATTCATGACTGTTTTGGGTGATTAGGAGGCTCATTGGTCCAACTAGGAGGATTTGAGGGTTAAATCTAGTGATGGCACTTGTATGTTTTCACATGGCCTCCAAGGCCTCACGATTTTTCCCTATTGTACTATATATCAGTTCCATACATAGTTACATGTTTGGCAGTCATAATAATATCCATTATTGACTTCATGTGTGTATGTAAATGTAATATCCCCTGATTCCTAAACATTATTTGTAATATTATATTCTAGACTGCACATTTTGAAACATTATATGTAATGATAAAATTACAAAATGTATGTTTTGATTAGTTTGGCTGATTGTGGAGTCTCTCCAAACTATCCCTGGAGGATAGTTGTCACCGCTACATTTTGCCTTCAATGAAAATTTGAATGAAAGGAACAAGCCACGAAAGATAAGACTATGTATGCAAGAGTGGGAGACGTAGAGTAGTAAAGCTCGGGGAAGTACACCAGGCACCGGAAAGCCTTAATGGTGCTGGACAGAACCTGGAGAAATCAGGGCACGGTGGTTGAGGGTTATTCAATGGTGAATGGACCGTAGCTGCCGAATGAGACTAGATAGACCTTGGAGAATCGGGGGATGCAGTGGTTGACAGGGATTCCTTCGGGAACGGACTGTAGCTACAAAGTAAGACCTAGGAAACCAAACTATAAAGGAGCATATGCAAGGAGGTAGGACACTGCTGAGTATGCTAGGAACGAATGGACTCTTGCTGTGTGAGCACTCTGTGAAGTGTTAGGAAATATTTGAGAGAAATACGTGCTGCGTGAGCACTCTGTGTTAGTGTTAGTCAAGTGATTTCTACCTGGAATCTGAACAGAGGTTAGTTGTCTCCACTCTTGGCACACATAGTTTATCTTAGGGGTGATTGAGTACAGAGAAGATCTGTGCCTAATCTATGGTTGGGTGGAATGTGGTTGTTCCCATTTCATTGCAGCTTTCCTTACAAACAAGTTCCATTATTGGGTTTTGTTTCTACAAATCTATTGAGCTAGGGTATGTTTGTATATGTGTTTCAATATCAATAAAATGATAAATATTAGCTTTAGATTTATTGACAGGAATGATTCTTTTGAATGGGTGTACCCATACGTTATTTTGCATGATTGTGCCTTACATTTGGTAAAATGGTAACTCATAGGGTGTATTATTGTCTTGTACAGAGTTACCTATATGTTGTATGAATCCCCGTGATTGATGAAATCAAGGCATGTATCTGTGTGTATGAATGTATGTTTCAATGTTGTAGAAATGATAAAGGAATATTTAAGTTTGTTGATGAAAGCATTGCTCATGATCTAGTGTATTCTCATGCTCTTATTGAATTACTGACTGCATTGGTTACATGATTTGTTAAATTTTCCTTGCATCTACTATTTCAGTCCACTGTAACCTGCATTAGCGGTTTGGCTCTTTACAAGGGAATACTCATGTTCTATTAGGAATGATTATGATTTCATTGGATGCTTCGATCACTGAATATGTAATGCACCTACTCTGTTTTAATTCACTCTAACTTGTATGTTGATATAGTTTCCAGGGAAAGGGTTACTCTTGTTTGGTTGAAGGTTGTGAGTGTATTTAGATACATGGCTTCTGAGGTTATAGAAGCCATGCTCTATTCTAAAGGTCTGATATTCTCCCCTTGGTCACATGACCTTTCTAACTACCGTAAATTTTGCTCTGAGGTGAGCTACTTGGATGCGTTACTGATATACTGTCAATAACCAGTGGTAAGGGACCCTGAGTGGAAGCCTGAGTGTTGTCTGGGGTTAAACTCTTCCTATCCTAGGGAATCCCCTGTATAAGACCTGTGGTCCCTAAATGAAAGTAAAACTGTGAAGGAAAGTGTGGTGAAATAGCCACTAAACCCCCTTCAGAATTCATAAGATGGAATTCAACCCAAGTAACGAACTCAACCTAAGTTTGTAAGGCCATGTTGAAATATTGTAACTTCGAAGAATATTCTATATGTATTTCTTTGTGGTCCTCGATGGTCCTACCGGGAGAACCACTTGTATCACTTTGTACCCTGATGCTCCTAATTGGAAGAACTAATAAAAGTCATGAGGCAGTACCCTCTAATTGTAAAGGTGGGTCATTAGCACCCCAGTGTGGTTACTTGAGCCTACATGTGTAACTCACGCCTACATGATTAACTCGAGCCTACATGACAAATGAGTTAACTTAAGTGAACAGATGAATATAAATAGAGGTGTAGTGCTCCTCATTTGAAAAACACTCTCACTTGTGTAGCGCATTAGTGGAGAAGAGAAGTCGCTGGAGAAGGAGGAGGATCAGGCTTTGATCTCCTTGCTGTTTTTATCTTTTATCTTTTATCTTTTTAGGGCATCTATATTGAGGAAGCTTTTGTTGGGTTTTTCCCAGGATAAATCTTTGTGTTCCTTTTGTATGGTTTTGCTTGTCTATCTTTCATTAATCCTGGTTATATGCTTTTGTTATGAAAATGAAATGAAGTATTGATGTCTTAGCTAAGCATATGAAAATTTAACATGGTTTCAGAGCCACCCTGAAAGAAGACATTGTGCAGCTAAGGAATCTATGGATTCTTATTTTTTTTGGGTCTGTATCCATGATCGATCAGCAAAATAAAACTAGACTGACTCTCCATTGGAGGGCGCATCTTTCTGTCGAAGCAGAATTCGATTCCGAGCATTTTCAGTTTTGGTGCGAAAAATTAGGGATTTCTACAGAAGAAGAATTTTTGAGTGAACCCAGCATAGGATTGTTCTCCTCATCAAAATCGAATTTTAGAGACCTGGATCAAGAAATTTGGTTGGGTGAAACTCTGGGAAAGTCAAACCCTAGTTTGACCTTGAGCTAGAAAAAACCCTAAATACTAAAACTGCTAAGTTTTGGTATATTCGCTATATCCCAATATTGGCGAAGTTTCAAGAGATGAAAATTGCAAATACCAAAGATATAATCCTGATGAACACTGTGTCCAAAATTCAGCCTCAGATTCACCATATTCTGGGAGATATGATCCCTCCAAGTTAGGGTTCCAGCCTCTTCCAAAATTCATCCCTAAATAGGACACCTAGGGAAAATTGCTATAGCTTGGATGGAATTCCTGAAGATGTTCCAGAAAGAGAACAGACTGTAATTTTGGTAGTATGAATTTTCAAAACTGAAGATGAACCAGTGACACGTGGCATGCCGTACAACTTCACTGTTCTGAATAGTCCTGTAACAGGTCACCTTGGGAAAATGATCATAAATCCCAATTGGTGAAACCTATGGTCTTGGATCAAGGACATGCAAGGTTACCTCAGTACGAAATTGCAGACACAAAGGAGCAGTAACTTCAG
>LPNX010234208.1:13526-43675 GCA_001517045.1 Pseudotsuga menziesii | reverse complement strand
TTTACTATTTAATGCAAATAACAACTCACAAACACGTAGCAAGTTAGTATCCTTCAATCCTCCATCACAGCCATCCATCTCCAACTAGACAGAAAAATTATCTTCACAATAATGCATTATGATATTGCTGATTTCTTGTGAAACTTCTTTCACTGCATCCATGGCCGACTGTTCTAACAAACAGCAACTGAGAGACCAAGAGACCTCAATCTAACTGATGAAAAGCAATCTCAGGTTAGGCAGAAAAGCTGCAATCGCAAGTTACAACCTTACATTGCAATGTTGATCATTTATTTTTTGAGCGCATTGACTGCATTGACAGAACAACAGAATAGGACACCTAAGTCTAGCTGATCAAAATTTACTTGGAGAGAAAAAATAACACATTGCTATATCATAGATACAATCAATGAATTTCAAGTGAAAGCAGAATTCTTAAAGGGCTTCCATCCATGGGAGAAAAAGGTGGTTCCTCAGAAGCATTCCAAAAAACCTAGCGTTCCAAACATCAAACACACAGTATACTATTCAGGACAGTGAAGGTTGAACCCACCTACAAGACAGCAAAAGCAGAAGCTAGAAGAATATCATTGCTAATATCTATAATTTCAATTGATTGAACTATGATATAATGGTTTCCTCCAACTTATATAGTTAATGGACTATATCCATGAAATATGGACCCATGCAAAGGAAGGAGACAGACAAACTTAAATATTTTCTTACCAACTAATAATGTGGATTAGAAATAATAGGAGGTTTTAATGTCTTTCTTTTTTTTTAGAAACACTTCTTATGGAATCTCTTTGGCTAACAGCCATGCTATGTGAGGTGTATTCATGTCATCAAAGCCACCCAAGACTTGCACCTGACCACACATCTAAACCCACTCACGGGGGTTTGAAATGAGGTCTCCATGTTAATTACAACCTTAATCACCTCGCTGCTTGCCACTAGACCACACTCCTGTGGGAAAATGTTATTAATTATATATTGGTGAACTAGTTAGAATCATGTTAAATAACATTTGGATTATCTTGAGTTAGGCTTAAATCATTAGTTAAAATTCTGTCAAGAACTGATAGGATGACAGATTTATACAAAACTCATAACGGTCCCCTCAGAGAAGCACAGGCAAGTTGCAACTACTAGTTACCTGTGCAAAGACATGGCTTACAGTTAAGGCACACAAGTTTGTCATTAGGATTGAGAAATAGATGTATACATGGCAACCAATTGGAGGTGGTTTCTGTAGAGAGTTAATGCAATAAGTGGCTATGACAGTTATTCAGCTAGAAGGTAGGTTTCTTTGGCATATAAAAATGCAAATACCAATACACTAGATGGTGAGTCCAGCATTACGAGTGATTACCTAATATTCTCTCAAGTACTTGAACACTCTGTAATGAAGAAGATAATCTATCTTCCATCTATATTAAAACTATGTACTCGTTGCTTCTATCTATTGATAATCTGTGTATGTCTCTTTACTATCGCATGAAAAAGCACATTTAACAACATAAATTGGTGTTGTTTTCAAAATAACTAGACATCTATGTAGAGAAATTGTGAAGACATGACGAGTCAATTAGGTTAGAAGGAGAGCAATCAATTTCTTGCAATAATTGAGGCTTGTTACCACCCAAACCTGCACTTCAAGTTGTAAAGCCCTACAATATAAGTGCAACCTTAGAGGAACTCAAGAAGTCTGCCCACTGTCACCCCCTTCTTCTCACTTTAGGCTGGCTCTCCTCCAGCACAAGGGGGGTATACCTAGAATATGATTACTAAAGATGTACAATGGAAGGTGAAATGAAGAGTTAATCTTTAACAAAACAGAAAATGTAATATAGTTTTACGAATAGCCTAATAGGGTGATGGTGAACAAAAACTAATTTCAATCTATTGGGCAAGTGGAGTCAAAGAATAAAACATAGGAGGGCTGTTTTCTTATGTGATCAGGTAGCATGTAGCCTGAACGAAGAACCTACAGCAAGCCTATCTTGCTGGTCACTAACACAGAATTTTTTTGTGAGGATTACAGATGAAGAAAGACCTGCAAACATGCATGGGGGTATCTAATACAAGATAACGTAAATTGCAGCTAATCTGATTTTAAAAAAAAGGCACAAAGATATTTTCCAGCAATAGACACAGAATTAAAGGGGGAATGAACCACAATTAAGCTTCTTCCAAACAAGGAACAAATGTTACCTAGATTATGGCCCTTCAAAACACATTCGATGCAAGAAATTCCAGCACTAGTCTTCAGCAATGTTAAACCCAAAACATTTGTCTCAACCAGAATCCTGCATTATTTAAAACTTGGTCAACATTGTCATCTGAAATCAGTACATACCTACTAGACAGAGCATTAAAAGAAGCATCCAAGTTATTTGTAAGGGGCGACTATACTGAATACAGTACTGAGACCTCTGCATCTGCCTTTGAAGTGCTCCAGCCCAGCCATAGGTTTGTTTATCGTTGAGAATATTGTCATAAGAAACACACTCCCCATTAGTCATTTTCTTGTTACCTCTCAACCATGTATTCATGCCCTGATAGAATGGAGAAAACATTCCTGTGTCAGCTCTCTCTCTCTCTCACACACACACAAACCAATACTTCAACTTAACATCACACTCTCCTCATAACAACTACAAAATAGTATACGCCCCCTCATTAACACAAAGCAAAACATGCATTTGAGTCTTTGACTCCAGTAAGAATATTCTATGTATGATTGTCTTCTAAAGCCGGTCAAACCTCAGCAAAATTCATTATAAAGAACTAATTAAAAGTCAAAACTTACCAGGTCCACAATATACTCATTACCAGGATTGCAATGTACATTATCCTTCCACCTCTTTAGGCCACTCTTGGACCACTTTAACTTGGCTGCCAGTCCCAGCTTGTTTGTCAAGTCCAACAAGTTCAATCTAGTTGAGGATTCTTTTGACTGGGATTCGACAGTTTTTCCTTCATCATTTTCATCAGCAATTACAATTTTCCAAGAACCAAGGAAAGCTCCATCACTTGAACTTTTCCTATTCCCATTTTTTCTGTCTATGGTAGCTCCAGTTTGCCAATCATCCTGACCATCAGCAACCTTTTGTTCAGCCAATTGTACAACAAACTTGGATTCCTTGTTAATCAAAATGGTTTCATACCCGCGGCCTTGCTCCTTAAGGGCTCGGCCCTCATTTCAGGGTCAGCCCTAGGCCATAACAGCCTTTGGGCTCTCTTTTTGCAGGGTTGTAACAGCCCATTTGCAGCCCCTTACCCTGCTGCCCTAAGTATGCAAAAAGTTACAGATTGTCTCCTTGACAGTCCTCAAAAACTGCCTTACATCAACACCAAAAAAAAAAACATTCAGAAGTTAGTAAATCGTTGAAGTTGGCCACTATTGGAAGAGGTAATATTAAGGTCTGAAAGCACACTAATTTACATATACAAAACACTGGTTTCAACTCTATATAATACACATTACAGACATTGTTTCACTGCTAGAGATAAACACTTTAAAGGTTGGAGCTGTGGTTTACATTAAGTGCATATTATTCTTTTCTTTTCTCTATTTTCATACTGCTGCTACAGGACTGTCATACCAATTTTGTTATTAATTGCAACAGTCCTCTACTTGTCATTCGAAAAGTAATTGATGTGATTGGTTGATTATGCACTAGTTTCATTGCACTTATACTGGATGATCTATTGTATGCTATCGTGCTATTAAATGCTCCTATTGCCAATCGCATAAATCTTGAATTGAATGTTTGGAATGCCACATTGATATGATGCATCTTACATTAAATCTCTACAAGCACTAATTCACGTAAAGGGAAAAAACAGTCCCTTGCTATTTCTATTAGAAATCCTCTACAAGCACTAAATCTAAGTATTATGTCTTCTTTATTCATAGAATCACGTTGATTAAAGGCACTGGTCACTTACTGGGTCTTTTAGAAAGTATAGTATTTTTGTCCCAAGTGTATCTTTCTCATGATCATCAAGTTGTATCCATCGGTGACATTTCTTGCCTTCATCAGTAACTGACTCATTAATGGCTTTCTCTATGCCATTTATTTGACTCTGGATGGCCACCACAAACTGATTAATCCTGCTGCTGGCATCTACGTCTCTCCCCAAATAACTCGACTTTACAGCCCTTTCAAACTCATCTAGCTGCTTGCAACACGGCAGAAACCTAATCAATATCTAAACCAAAAAAACGTATGTACACAGGCTATTTTATTGAAACTCAAGTAGATTAGATTATCACCTCTCATAAAAGCTGAGACTAAATACCAAAAGGATGGCCCAAAATAAAATACAGCAAAGAAGATAAAGTTTTACACAATCTATCGATATTGCAAAAAACACTGTGCACAAAATCGGTGCACAGTGAGAAAATATTGCACTAAGAGAATGGTTATGGAAATCAGAAGTCCTGCCACTTGCTCCTCAGGACAATAGTTACCAGGTTCAGAAAGTTAGGTAGGTTCGGAGGGAAAGGAGAAAGCGGGGAACGGAGGAGGTTTCCAAAATTCAAAAATGTGAGAAAGGTTTGAAAAAAAAGGTTCCAGGAATTTTAGGATTTATTCTTCATTTTTTGTCCTCTCGAGATCAAGGGTAAGCCTGAGTTGAGTTTTAAGGACCATATACCAGTTTCAAGCTAAATGCCAAATTTGACTGGGTTGTATGACCCTATCTATTAAACTGTGCTAATGTCCCCATTTTAAAATTTAAAAACAAAATTAATGTCCAGTTCGGTGTATACAAGAATTTTACGCCCAATTCAGCGTTAACACAGAAACCCTATCTAAAATTAGAGGGTAGAATCTTGGACGAGAATTCTGAAATTCTTAGAAGGTCATTAGGAAAGATCTTCTCCATAATTCCTATACCACCCTACTTACCTGTGGCCACCGCTTACGATTGAATTTGCATGCCATATTTATTCCCAGGTGCATTAAACAGGGAGGTTGGCCAAGCCATGAAGAATACAACATAAACCCTAGGTTAGGAATGTTATCAGTGATGAATATCCAGAAATCACAAGACCATCTACCGAGAGGTTCACAGTTTTACCTTGATAAGATTTACAGGCAGGCAGGCCTCTGTCTAAACTATAATTGTTGTCCTTAGATCATAATTTCTGAATCCCACAGGAGTTGCCTCAATGAGTGGCAGATTTCGGGTGAGCTCTATTTCCCTGGGGCTAGGGTCAGCAGTTGGATACCCTGCCACCATCCCCGTGATTCCTGAACGCAAAAGATATAAATGGCACAACTTAGATCACAAGCCCATGCTTATGGCCCTATTACTCTCCTCTCCTGCCTGTGAAAACCCAGCTATATTCTCCTCTCCAAGACCCCTCGACCCAGCTTGTTGCGTTTGACTGCCAAATAAACGCGGGCTTATCCAAATAAACAAACTTAATATTACCTTCGCGTGGATATAGCGACAGAAGTCAGGGCTCGCGTGGATATAGCGACGAAAGTCGGGCTTCCTTAAAAAAAAATTGTAAAAATGCATAATTTACCCTTGATTTTTCCACGAAGGTAAAAAAACGTGGAAAAATCTGCCCATATGTACTAGTGTGCTGATTGAAAGGTCAAAGTGCTGAAGATGTTGCTGATCAAAAGGTCAAAGTGCCGAAGATGTTGCTGATCGAAAGGTCAAAGTGTTGAAGATGTTGCTGCTGATTGAAAGGTCTAAGTGCTGAAGATGTTGCTGAAGATGTTGCTGATCGAAAGGTCAAAGTTATGAAGATGTTGTTGAAAGATGTTGCTGATCAAAAGGTCAAAGTGTTGAAGATGTTGCTGATCAAAAGGTCAAAAGATGCTGATGTTGATTAAAGAGTTGCTGTCGTCGAATATTGAAGACGAAGACTACATGATGTTGAAATGCTTCCAATGATTTATAGATGTATCACCCTGATGATGTTGATGATTTCATCTATCTCTCTCCTATTATTGTTGGTGTTGATGTTGTTATAGAATACCCTTCTTGTTAAGGGAGAGTGTTGAAATATTGTAACTTCGAAGAATATTCTATATGTATTTCTTTGTGGTCCCTGATGGTCCTACAGAGAGAACCACTTGTATTACTTTGTACCCCGATGCTCCTAATTGGAAGAACTAATAATAGTCATGAGGAAGTACCCTCTAATTGTAAAGGTGGGTCATTAGCACCCCAGTATGGTTACTTGAGCCTACAGTGTAACTCGAGCCTACATGATTAACTCGAGCCTACATGATTAACTCGATCCTACATGACAGATGAGTTAACTTAAGTGAACGGATGAATATAAATAGAGGTGTAGTGCTCCTCATTTGAAACAAACTCTCACTTATGTAGTGCATTAGTGGAGAAGAGAAGTAGCCAGAGAAGGAGGAGGATCAGGCTTTGATCTCCTTGCTGGTTTTATCTTTTATCTTTTATCTTTTTGGGGCATCTATATTGAGGAAGCTTTTGCTGGGTTTTTCCCTTTAGGGTTTTCCCAGGATAAATCTTTGTGTTCCTTTTGTATGGTTGTGCTTGTCTATCTTTTAGTGATCCTGGTTATATGCTTATGTTATGAAAATGAAATGAAGTACTGATGTCTTAGCTAAGCATATGAAAATTTAACAGGCCACCAAAGGTGAATCATCCCTGGGTTTCCCCTAAGGAAACACATAGTATAACAATGTAAAATTTACAAGGAAAGAAAGTTATTAACTTTATGGGCTTTCCGAAATCTGCATTGCGGAAGCGGAATTATGGAGGGGTAAATTTTTGAACAGAATGGGGGATTTCCACAATCCACAACCCGCATCTGATCTAGATCAATGGTCGGGGTGGATTCCGCAAGGAATCAATGGTGCAAAAAGAGGAAGTCAAAATGTATCGATCTTAAGTGTTTCCGCAACCCGCAATACACATCGTGGAAAGAGGGAAGCAGAAGGTAAAAACATATAAAATATAAGAGTTTTTGCAATCCACAATCCGTATTGCGGAATGCTGAAAGGGAAAAATTGTGGAATTATGGGGTTTTCGCAATCTGCAATCTGCACTGCAAAGTGTGGAAAGTAGAAAGTGATGGGAAAATATAAAGTAAAGGTGGTTTTTCCGCAATCCGCAATCCGCATTACGGAATGCAAAAAGTGGAAAGTGAAAGGAAAATATAAATTAAAGATGGGTTTTTTGCAATCCACAATCTGCATTGCGGAAAGAGGAAAGGGAAAGGAAAATATATAAGGAAATATGGGCTTTCTGGGCTTTCTGCAATCCGCATTGCGGAATGCGGAAAGCGGAAAGTAAAAAGGGAAAATAAGGGGAAAACATGAGATTTCCGCAATCCGCAATTTGCATAGCGAAAGCAGAGTTGTGGAAGGGATTTTAACTATGAAAAGGACCTTTTAATTACGAAAAGGAATTTTGGAAAGTACTTTTAATTGCGAAAAGGACTTTTAATTGTGAAAAAGAATTTTAATTGCAGAAAGGATTGTTGCAGAAACAATTAAGCGTAGGAATGAATGTTAAATGAATATTCATGGCCCATGTCTTATGTACAAGATTTTTTTTGCATGTTTAGCAAATTACATGGGTATTTTATAGTAAATTTCATTCTTTCGGCTATTTTGTGCATGTTTTGTGAACTATAGAGAATTGTGAGAGTTTCTTTGGCTCCTAGATCCATCTGTGATTCAATTATCACATGCTATCAGAGCTCTTTGGAGCTGCAAATCAATACCATAGTGTTTGAGTTGTTGTTATATGGATTCTCCATATATATTTGTGAGTTTTCATTGCAAGTACATTCAATAATTGTCACCATTAGCGCAAGCAAAGATGGAGAAGACCCATGTCTTGTTAACACCATTCAACTACTTCGAGGGGAATGTCGAAATGGTGATCTAGCTGAGGCTGAAAGGTGTCTACAGGGTCACCATGGGGACATAGGTTGAACCAAATGCTGCAGTAGAGAAATCAAAGTTTTTCAATAGACTTGATGAATCATTTGGAATTATTTGTCTCAGCATTTCGAGAGACCTGCTCTTTCATGTTGATAGTCTAGATACCCCAAATGAAGTATGGTTGAGGCTTGAAGCTCTGTTTGGGAAGACTGATGAACTGAGGGGTCACCAGCTCAAAAATGAGCTTATCTCCTTGAGCCCAACGCATTATGAGACAATCCAATATTTCTTCAACAAATTCAAGTCATTGGTGCTTCAACTCAAGTAGTGTGGCATAAAGAAGAAGGAATAGAAACTCATATTGTCCATTATTTTGAAGCTAGGGCCTGAGTACTCTTTGTTTGTAAGCACATTCACTCAAGCAAGATCACAGCTCGAAACTGGAAAATTCCATCACTAGGTAGCTTCATGGAGTCTTTGAACCAAGAGCAAGATAAGCTAGTGCAGATGGGTACCATCAAGTCAAGCAAATACCAAGCTCTTGCTGCAGGGATTTTGAATCCATCCAAAGGAAATAATAAAGCCAAAGATTCGAAGCAGCTAGATAAGAAGAAGCAAGACATACCCAAATTTCCTGATGGGGGTTCAAATACTTGCAAGGGCAAGGAAAAGAAGAACAAGGATAAGTCTAACAAATGCACATATTGCCATAAGGGATGGCATCCAAAGAGTGCATGTATGAAGAATACCATAGACATGATGGCACAACTATTGGAGAATAACAACATACCAGTCCCGGAGGGCGCAAGGAAGAAGGATGGATGTTCAGGCTCAGAGAACAAAGAGAGGTGCCATGTTTTGGTTGCCGAATCTTTAGATTATTCTTCCTTAATCATTCATTTGGGAGCATCAAGGAACATGGCCTCTGTGAAATATTTCTTCGCATTCATGTATTCAAACAGTGGCCCAACAATTCTCTGGTGATGATTCAAACAGTGGCCCAACATTCATGTATTCAAATGGGTGATGATTCACATATCCAAGCCAAGGGGATTGGCATAATCGATTTAGAAGATGGGTATTTCAATAATGTATTGTTTGTACCATACTTGGAAGCGAACCTACTGTCAGTGTACCAAATGACACACACTGATGAAGCCAAGAGGGTAACATTTACTCCAAACGTAGTGGATATAGCTGAAATCTCTACCAACAAGGTGGTGGCATTGGGGTTTGCTGATCATCAAGCAAGAATGTACAAATTCTCCCATTTCCTTCCCTACTCCAGAGGGAAAGAACTCCTATCTCATGCCAATGATACTAGTAAGCTGTGGAATGAGATATTTGGTCACATGAACTACACATACCTCTAGTAATTGAGGAAAGAAGGCATGGTGGAAGGGATTCCTCCTATCAAGACCTCCAATGGTGCATGCATTGGTTGTGTGGTGGGAAAACATCTAGAGAGCTAGTCAATTGCTTGTATTGGTGCATTTAGATCTTATTGGACCACTCCCTACACCTTCATATGGAGGATCAAGGTAATTTTTGAACTTCATAGATGATTTCTCAAGGCTTTGTTGGGTTTACATTCTCAAACTCAAATCTGAAGTCTTTGAGACACTCAAGGTTTGGAAAGCCCTGGTTAAGAATAAGTGTGGGAACAAGATAAAATTCCTTCCTACTGATAATGGTAAAGAGTATGTGAACAAAAATTTTCCCCACCTATGTGAATAACGTGGCATCCAAATGCAACATTCGTTCCCTACACACCACAACAAAATGGTGTGGCAGAGAGGAATAACAGGGCGCTCAAGGAGATGGAAACCTATATGATTTGATTCCTAAGAAATGGGATGAATCCATTAACTGTGTTGTATATATTCAAAACAAGGATATTCACAAATCACTAGATGTAAAAACAACATATGAGGCTTGGTTTGGTCACAATCCAAATATTTCACATTCAAGGATTTTTGGCTCAAGGGCATGGGCTAGAATTCCTCAAGAAAAGAGAAAATATTTGCAGCCACAAAGAAAGGATTGCATCATGGTGGTATATGGTGAATATAAAAATGGCTATAATTTCTTTTTCTCCTCAACTCAAAATACTTTCATAGAAATAAGTGTGCAATTCGAAGAAGAAGTCATTCTAAATCTTGAACTAGCACTGGGGGAATGCTCATCCCCTCCACCACAAGATGATGTAAGTGATGAATAATTTTCTGATATTTATGATTATTATATGGCTGATATCATGATTATGGTCATGGCTCACCTACTTGACCCAAATGGGCAGATAAAACCATACAAGCAGCTGGGGATTTAGCTGGCAATCCACTAGATCCTAGGAAGACTATATCACAATTTCACACTGCTTATTTTGCAAGTGAAGTTGTTCTTGATGATAAATGATTCATGATAGTTGGATATGATCCCAAAAAATATCAGGAAGCATCGCTTGACCCAATATGGAAAACAACCATGCAAGAAGAGTTCAACTCTCTACAGGAAAATGAGACTTGGGAATTGGTTCCCTTTCCCTCCAAGAGGAAGCTAGTGCAATGAAAATGGGTCTATATGAAAAACGTTGATTCTGATGGGTATGATATAAAATATGAGGCCATATTGGTTTCCAAATTCTTCTCTCAAGTCCAAGTATTGGACTATTCAGAGACATTTCATCAGTTGCAAAGATGGACTCCATCAGGCTAGTTTTAGCCATTGTTGCAAGAAAGCACTAGGAGGTTCACCACATGGATGTCAAAAGTGCATTTCTCCATGGTGAGATACAGGAAGAGATATATATGCATCAACTTGAATCTTTCCAAGAGTATCCTTCTCTTGTATGCAGGTTAAATAAGTCACTCTATGGCCTCAAGCAAGCTCCAAGGGCTTGGTATGCCAAGATGGACATATTTCTGCTATCACTTGGCTTTGAAAGATGAAAATATGATCCTAATATTTATTTGCAGAATTTTGGTGATTTATTTTAGGTAATTATAATATATTTTGATGATATTTTTATTACAGGTAGCTGCATCAAAGAAATTGGGTCAATCAAAGCCTCTTTGTACAGTGAATTTTCAATGACTGATCTTGGATTGTTGAAGCAATTTCTTGGTTTGGAAGTTGAGAAATATGAAAGAGGAATAAAGATAAGACAACAAAAGTATGCTTCATAAATTTTAATGAAGTTTAATATGGATTAATATAAGGAATCCAAGTGCCCCTTCCTTTCTGGTATCAAACTAGGTGAAGTTGGTGACTCTCCATTGGTGGACAACTAGTTGTATATACAACCAGTCAGGAGTTTGTTGTATATTAATCATTCTCAAACTGATTTAGCATATGTTGTAGGTGTTGTAGCTAGATATATAGATCGGACTCATGAGATCCATTGGAAGGAAACCAAGAGGATCCTTCACTATGTACAAGGAACTAGACACTTTGGGGTGCACTATCTTGTTGGTTCTCCACTAGAACTAGTGGTATTTTTTTATTCTAATTGGGGTGGTAATCCAATTGACAGGAATTCCACTTCAGGTGATGTATTCATGCTAGCACAAGGTCCTATATGTTTTTAAATCAAGAAAAAACACACCATATCCCTTTCTTCAACAGACGTCGAGTACAGAGGAGCAGTGAACACAACTACACAATGTGTGTGGTTGCAAGGTATTCTTCGAGAACTTGGAGTTGCATTTGATTCAACCACAGTAATTTGTTGTGATAATCAAAGTGAAATCAAGATTTCCACAGATCCAGTGCAGAGACAAAGGACCAAAAACATTGAGATACACATGCACTACATAGAGAGCTTGGTGCATGATCAAGTGATAGCCTTGTAGTATTTTCCATTTGTAGAACAAACTGCTGACATTTTCACCAAGTGCTTCATAGAGAAAACCTTCACCTATCTGAGATCCCTTCTTGGAGTGGGTGATGCATGGTGATGGCTACCATTCAATTTAATATTTTTTGTCTCCATGTCCATTTTTGAGGGGAGATTTTGTTCCCATGTGGTTTTCCTCTTTTCCTTGTTTTCATGGACAAATAAAAAAATTTGTTGTAGGAGGTGGCTTGAGCCTTTAATGCCAAGGCCTCGATGATATTTTTGGATAAGATGTAGTAAGCCAGGCTTAAGGGGGGCTGTTAGAGCATAATCCATCCTAAATACCATAGTCTTAGACCTTAGACTCTTTCATTTGCTTCTATGCAGTGATTTCTATGGTTAGACTTAGGGAAATTGATCATTTTCCATAGTTGATGCGCTCCTATTTGATCATTATGCACAAATGATGCGCTCTAGGTTGATCATTCTGACACCTAGGCACCCACATTAATTGTAGTCAACCAGGCATGTGCTCCCCTTCCCCCTTTTCAAGGATTTTGACTCCTTTGAGGCACTAGTGCTTGGATTAGGTGGATTTTGGACTGTTTTGGGAATTTATTACTCTCCCAGAGCCACTCCACTCACCCATGTTCTCACCCACATATTTCATACCTCCACACATGTTCAAACATGCATCACCCATGTTCACACATGCATTCATGACTGTTTGGGATTATTAGGAGGCTCATTGGTCCACCTAGGGGGGTTTGAGGGTCAAATATAGTGATGACACTTGTATGCTTTCACATGGACTCCAAGGCCTCAAAAATTTTCCATATTTTATTATATATCAGTTCCAGACATAGTTACATGTTGGAAAGTCATAATAATATCCATTATTGACTTCATGCATGTATGTAAATTTCAGTCTTTCAACTATTTTGTGCGTGTTTTGTGACCATAGCGAATTGTGAGAATTTGTTTGGCTCCTAGATCCATTTGTGATTCAATTATCACACTTTTAGGAGATAAAAATATGGAGTATGATTTGTGCAAAAAACAAGGCAATTGCCATGTGACTAGCCTTAACCTTTTTGCCTTAAATCTACTGAAAAACAGTCTAACTTTGGATAAGGTAGGAATGTGCACTGTTGATGCCCAATTTTGTCATCATTTTTTTTTATTAAACCACTCTATCGCCATTTATTTTATCACTTTTTGGCATACTTCTTTGCATTCAGACTATCAATTAAACACAGGTAAGAATGTATTTGAATATCATACAAGTCTTGGTTAATTTTCATTATTTCATGGTTTTATTAACAATTATGTCACATTTTTAGATGTGCTTGGTATATAGAATTTTTTTTCTAGGCTATGGTTTTCAAACGGACCTCCACTTGGACACGCATTCACACCAAATAGGCATAGTTGCATTCATATCATCATACAGCCTTTCGATCAACCTGCGACTTTGTTGGTTGGAATATTTCAGGGAGTTAAAAGTAGAGACGGTCTCATGGTTCTATTGGCCACGTGTTACTCTTGGTGTGAGAGCCCTCATTCTAGAATATTTGGCCTCTACCTCCCTTAGCTCGACACCACACTCTCTGCCCACGTCAATGAAGATAAACGCACTAGCTACGCGCGCAAGGAGAACCGACGTCCAAGGAACTAGGAAGATGGCATGTGCATTGTCGTAATTTGTTATACAATCATTTGTTTAGCAGTTAAGACTACCTATTATTAGAGCAGTCAACCACTGAAAGGTTCCACCTGCTCCTCCATGTAAAACTATATAAAGACGTCTTCGACGAGACTAAAACGTTAGTCATCATTAGCAAAGAAACTATGTTCCAAGTTTAATACAAATTCTATTTTCAGCTGTGGATATATGTATTCGTTTTCATGAGTGATTGATTAATTTAAGTGCAACCCCTAATTGCTTAGAAGGGCCCCTCAACAACCAACGGCCTCCCATTTGTATATTTTTGTTATTTCCTTCTGCAGATAAGTAGTTTTCCTTTTCAGTTTCTTTATGTAATTCGATTTCCTGTAGTTGATGATGCTTTGTCACCTATAATGTGTATTGTTTGTTGTTAATATAATTTATGTGTTGTTGTTAATAAATTTTATATTTCCATAATTGAAAGTGTTCGGTCGTGCATAGTTACTTCCAGCTTTCCTTTCAATTTGGTCTCTAGTTTTATATTTTCAATTAGATAGAGCTTAATTAGTTTAATGTTCAAGCTTAGCTCATAGTTAGGTTTAGCTCTGTTAATTGTTTTATAGCTGTATATTAACTTCACTTATCTTTTAGTTTTTTTTATTATATAATAGGAAATGATTTCTCTTCTTAGCTGTAGATTAGCATAAGTTGCTCTTCTGTTATTTCAATTGTTAAATAGCTTAGTTGCTATCTTTTATGCACTATAGCCTCATATGCATAAGCCAGCTGGTGTATCAGAATCATTCAAGTTGTTTATTTCATAATTTACATTGTTTTTCTCCATCCAGACTATTATTCGAACTTCCTTTTTATACTGCCATCCAGACTGTCATTCAGACTTTAGTATTTCCCGCTTTGTTTTATGCTTGTTTAAAGTTCAGTTTTCCTAGTTTTCAAATTGTATTATTCTTTGTAATCAACCAGTAGTTATATAGATATGATTAGGACCTTATTTCACACCACATAAAGTATCCATCAAACTCCATAACTATTCTTATCTTTCATTTCGTTTTGCCTTAGTTTGTTTTTGAATTGTGTTTATTTTATCTCTGATTTCTTAATTGATTAATTTTTAGAACTTGTCAATTGCATTCCTAGTTTAGTTTATTTCATTCTTATTTAGATTGAATTTACAATTAAACTTGTTAATTTCATTCTCTAAAAAATACATTAGTCCTTTATGGTTTAATCATCATTTCTAGTTCAAGCTTAGGCTTTGTTCTCCTTATTCTGTATATGATGAAGATGTTCATAGGATAGGGTTTGATTCAGAAATAAGATATCTTTATTAAGTTTTCTACTTGCTTCTAGATTATATTTTTATTAAGTTTTATACTCGCTTCTAAATTATAATTATTCTCAAGTAAATATCTTTATTAAGTTTTCTACTTGCTTCTAGAATATATTTATTTCCTCGAGCTTGTTTCATGCTTTATAGGACAACACACCTCCACTTCAAGGTAATCATTAGAATAGTTATGTTTCTTAGATCAGTTGTTAATAGCATCTCATTTGCTCATGGATAGAGAATAAATCACAATGTTTACCATCACCTTTAATTGGACACTGCTTAGCTTACATATCTTTGTAGAAGTTAAATTAGATTTAATTCCATTCAGTTTCCTTGTAACTTTTGAAAGCCATTTCGACTCACCTTCTCCAGTTCCTGTTACATTTGAACCCACATATCCTCAAAATTCTCAAGGGGAATGGAGCTAGATAATTTATCTTAGTTATTGTGTATTTGTTAATTGCATGTATAGTTTAACCAATAAGTTTCTTAAATATATTAAGTAGTTGTAATTTTTCCTCAGATAACATAATCTCTTATTTCCATGTAGTTAGAGTCCTCAACTTGTTTATAGCCTTTCCAATCCCTAGACTAGACGCTGAATAATTAATGGATCTTCCTATAAAGAGTAGTTTTGATCAAGTCTCGTTCCCTAGAATAGTATTGTTTATATATCTTTTTCAGTTATTGTTTATAGAGTAGAGTAGTATAGATTGATACTGCTCTAATCTATTGGTCTTGTCAAAGTCTAATTAAATTAGTAGTTGGATTTATGGAGTTTGACTCGGTTTTTCATTTTGAAAGATATTTCGATCTTTTCTTTGTTAAAATATTTCCACGACACCCTAAGTACCCTTCTACATTAGCATATATTTAATGTCAACTCTAAGTTTACAAACCTCAGTCAATAATTAAATATTTGGTGAATTAATTAAGACAATAAAACACCCAACATGCACTTACTAAACTAGGAAGTCAACATAGTTGTCAGAATCTTATACATAATCTGTGAAGGGAGATCCTAGAGACAGTTTTGGCAAGTTTTGAGCAAGTGGTGCAAGTGGATGCTAACTAACTAGTGTAGGACCTAGGAAATAAATCATAAGTATTAATAAATGTATCCTAAATATGGGGATAGGTTTTTTATTATTATAACACCCATGACATACTTAGTATTAGTAGTATATTATGTGTTCTTAATAAAGAAAATACTTATATTCACATTTGTGCAATAATGTGTATACAACTGTAAATAAAATATGTATATATATAAGGGACGATAAATTCTTACTTGTTCATATATTGGAATATTGATCATATATACCTTTTTATCACTTGATGTTGGCCTCTTTGGATTGAATTTCCATCTCTTCGAATGTATTATATTAATTGGGCATTGCTTGATGAAAAATACGTGATGTTGACGTTGATAATTTTGTTTATTGATTAGCTATTTCTTTACATCTTATCATTTATCTTTAGGTGTTTCATGTAGAGAGTCAAAATGTAAAATCTGTGTGATAGTCTCTAATTCAAATATATATATACACTGTTATATGATATAGTTGACCATGATGACTCCACATTGTCTACGCCACATTAATGCTACATCAACATTAATGTATTACACCACCTTTTTTGTTGTTAGAATTTTAATGGTTATACATGATCTTTAAACATTTAGCATCATTTCATCATAACCAGAGAATTAGGATCATGAAAGAAAGACAAGCACAACAAGACAAAATAACACAAATATTTTCCTCTGCAAAACCACAAAGGATAAAACCCAACAACTTATTTAGTATAGATTCCACCACCAACTACAATTCCAACCAAGATAAGATAGAGCCCAAAAACAATAACAACTACTTCTTCTCTCTAGTGAACATTCTCTCTCTCTCTCTCTCTCTCTCTCTCTCTCTCTTGCGCACTTTCTTGAGTTGAGAGTGTGTCGAAATGAGAGGATCACCCTCTCTTTTTATACTCATCAATTTAGTGACCTTTTTACCTAAAAAGGTTGACTTGTTAACCTTAGAGGTTCAACTTATCTAGGGAGACTCAAATTAACATTTATATAATCTTTCTTGTGGGTACTATTGACCCAACTTACAACAGAAGGGTTACATCGAATCTTTCAAGTAGTTTTACATTACCAAGTATCAATAACATATCCCAAAGGAGGTACAACAATAATACAATACAAGTACACCACAAATATCTTTCAAAGTTACATTCTTCGACACTCACTCTTAACAAGGAAGGTATTCTTTTGCTACAACCATCATCCATGTACATCTTCACTAGATCTCGTTACTCATCACTAGACATCATCATTGGACATCATCTCTAGATACAATCACTGGATCTCATCATTGTTGTTGCAACTTGGTACTCAGGACATTGACTTATGACATCTCTCAAATCTATACATCATAAGAAGTCCATGCAACAACCAACCCTTTTTCATGTTGGGTGTACCTATCGTCTCAGTGTTACACCAGCCATGTTTCATGATGGGTTCTACCCTCATCGCAGTGCTACACTATCTTGGATGGGTGATACCCTCATATTGTGGTGATACAACCCACCATGCTAGGATCAAACCTCTCAGTGATACGGCCAACCATGTTAAGATCAACCCTCTTGGTGATATGACCAACCATGATGGTATATACCCTCTCAATGATACGACCAACCATGCTAGGATATACCCTCTCTGTAGTACCAACCAACCATTCTAGGATCAACCCTCTCAGTGATACAACCATCCATTCTAGAATCAGCCCTCTCGATGATACAACCAACCATGCTTGGATCTATCGTCTTGGTGATAACACTAACCATTCTAAGATCAACCCTCTTGGTTATATGACCAACCATGCTGGGATCAACCCTCTCAGAGATACAACCAACCATGTTAGGATCAACCCATCGGTGATATGACAAACCATGATGGGATATACCCTCTCGTTGATATGACCATCGATGCTAGGATCAACCCTCTCAGTGATACAACCAAACATGATAGGATCAACCCTTTCAGTGATATAACTGGTCATGCTATGATCTACACTCATCGAGGATACAACTAGTCATACTGGGATCTACCCTCATCGAAGATACAACTAGTCATACTCGGATATACCCTAATCAAATATATAACCATTCATACTAGGATATACCCTCATCATATATACAACCAGTCATATTAGTATCTACCCTCATCAAATATGCGATCGATATACTGGGATTTACTCGTAAAATGACTAGTCCTTTTTCATACTGGGTGCACACCTTTGCAACTCCAGTCCTTTTTCATATCATATGTGAGTCTCATATGTTTTCCATAGAGCCAACCATTTTTCATGTTATATTTGAAGACCATAGGGACTCATCACTCCCTCTTGTGATGGGCATCGATCTAGACAACTCCAAGCTTGTCCGTGAAGTACTCAAACTTCACTCTCGCCAGAGGCTTGGTCAATACATCAACTATATTCTTATCCATCACAATAAACTCGAGATTCATTGCTCCTCTCTGCATCGTATCCCAGATACAATGATATAAGATCTCGATGTGCTTTGACTTGTCATGGAACACTGGGTTCTTAGACAAATTCACACAACTCTGGTTTTCATAGAAAACACAAGTCATCTCTAACTTGACATCGAGCGATCATGCAAGTAGATTCCAAATCCATACTGCCTCACAACTTGCTGAAAACGTTGCAATATAGTTTTCCTCGGTTGTACTCAATGCTACACTCATATGCTTCTTGCTAAAATAACAAATCATACCAGACCCCAAAGTGAAGCGGCACCCTGAAGTGCTCTCCATATCTATAGCACTACCGTACCAATCTAAGTCAGCATATCCTTGTAGGCGGATCCTATGATATCTCACATATCTGAGGCCATACTCAATCTTATCCTTCAGGTACCTCAACACATGTTTTTCCAAAATTATGTGAACGCATCTCTACTCTACCATATACTGACTCAAGGTGTTCACCACAAATCAAATATATGGCCTCGTGTTCGTCGAGTACATCAACGAACCAATCATCTTCTTGTAGACTGTGGCATCAACTATCTCTAAAGTAGGATCACAAAACAACTTCAAGTTTGATTCCATTGATATGGCGATAACCTTTCAATCCATCATATCGATTCTCTTCAAGATATCAAATATTTTCCTTGACTCAGGAAAATGTTATCTAGATTCTGCCATAGCTCAAGACCTAATAAATAGTGCATCATACCCAAGTATTTCATCTCGAACTTTGTGGCAATCCTATTCTTTGTTTTTTTTATGATATTCTCATCACCTATTAGGAACAAATCATCTACATGTAACAGTAGTATCAATGGTTTCCCATCCTCAACCTTGAAGTAAAGGTTGGAATCTGCTTTACTCTCTGTAAGTCTAAAGCTCGTGAGAAAACCATCTATTCGGTTGTACCATGTCCTAGGTGTCTATTTCAATCCGTACAAGGACTTCTTCAATTTGCACACATGTGACTCTGTCATGTGTCTCAAACCCTATGGTTGCTCCACATACACTTCCTCTTCTACTAGACAATTTAGGAAAGTTGTCTTTATGTCCATCTGGTGTACCTTCCACTTCATCACTGCAGTTATTGCAATAATATATTTAATGAAAGTGTATCTGGCTACATGACAAAATGTCTCCTCATAATATATGCCCTCTTTCTAGGATAATCCACAGGCCACAAATATTTTCTTGTATTTATCGATGCTTCCAAATGTTGCATGCTTGATCTTGTATATCCACTTGGAAAACACTATTGACTTCCCTTTAGGTCTTGGAACCACATCCCAGACACCATTCTTCATGATAGATTGGTAATTTTCGATCATAGATCCCTTCCACTCTTTCTTCTTGGCTTCTTCTCCATACATGGAAGGCTCTACATCAATGATGTCACGTAATAATGCCACATAACCGGAGTGTGTGCAAGTCCTATTTATTTCTTTGGAATTCTTGTCTAGAGAAACATACTTCTATGCATCTTGGATGATCTCTCGTGCCCAAGATGGTATTCCCTTGTGTGTGTTCACTATTGGGGTTTATATAACGGTTTTAGGGCTCATTCATATCATGATCCTCATATTCTTATGAAGTTATTTATTCCATCACAATGTCTCTAAATCTAGGAGCTTCAGGTTCCTCTTCATGTACTTCATTGGAGTGGATCTACCTTAATTTGTTGAAGGATGCATCCTCATCTAAGGTAACATCTCTACTAGTATCTATCTTCTTGAAGCCTGGTATATAGACTCTGTAAGCCTATGATGTGTCATTATATACAATGAATATTCCCTTCTTCCTTCGAGGATCCAACTTTGCTCTTTTTTCTTTGGGAATTTTTATATAAACTGGATATCCAAATATTCTAAGATGGAAAACTTTTGGTTTCTCTCCTGAGAATACTTCTTCTAGAGTCCTGTTTTCTAGCACATGGTGTGGTGTTCTACATAGGACATAAAATTCTATTTTGGATGCTTCAATCGATAAGTGCATCGGAATATCTTGATCATGGATCATGGATTTCACAACTTCCATTATTGTCCAGTTATTTCTTTCCACAACACCATTTTGTTGTGGATTGTAGGGAGTGCTCAACTCCCTCTTAATCCCCGATTCTTTACATAAAAAATGAAATTTTCTGAAGTAAATTCGCCACCATTATCTGATCTCAATGTCTTTATTTTCTTTTCAATATGATTCTATACAAGGAATTTGAATTATTTGAATTTACTAAATACTTCATCTTTTGTCTTCAAAAAATAAATCCATTTTTTTCCAGGAGTAATCATCTATAAAAGAAGCATAATATGCATACCCTCTTAGAGATTTGGATGACATAGGTCCGCATACATCTAAGTGTACAATTTATAAGATCTCCTTCGCTTTGTTGTCACTACTTGGAAATGGTTTCTTCACATTCTTCCCTTGTGCACATCATTTACATACACCTTCATGCTTTGTCTAGAGATCTGGTAGACTTGTCACAACTTTGCTTACGATTGGTAATGCATTGTAGTGTATATGTGCACACCTCCTATGCCATAGTTCACTTGGTTCTATTGCTTCATGAACCAATGCTTGTTTTGGATTGCCCTTTCTTTTTGTGCAAGCCTTTCTCTTGCTCTCAAATTACTACTTCATCCTCAAATTTCTTACCTTTAGGTCACATGAGAGCTTAACCATCAACAAATGTAACTTGGAATCCTCTTGCATCAAGGCTTGATATGTATAAGAGATTCTTCTTCAATCCATGTATGTATATAACATCTTTCATCTTGATGGAATTTCTTGACTCTATCTTGCATTATGCTTCTCCTGCCCATTTTATGGGATATTTATATTCATCTCCAACTTTCACCTTGTAGGGTGAGTCTTCTTTAGTCACGTGAGTGAGGTGATTCTTGAACCCAATCACGTGCTTGGAAGCACCACTATCTATAAGAAAAACGTCTCTACCATGAGTAACCGTACCTATGAGTGCTGAAATCAAGACATATTCTTGATTACTGGAGGAATATTCTTTATATTTCTTCTTGATTGGTTCATCATCATTTGTGATGTGAGAATTATTTCTCTTATTATTTCCTATATTCTTGGGACAATCTTTGGAAAAGTGTCCTTTCTCTTCATAAGTGAAACATCTGAGCTCTAAGAGGTCCTTGTTCGGAAATATTCTATTATTGTGAGAACATTCTTTCTTCTTGTTCTTTCCCTTCTTAACATGAGTTGTTCGGGCTTGATTTTCATCATTACCCATATTTTCTTCTCTTTATATTGAATCAGACCTCTTCTTGTGTGCATTCCTCCCATAGTCTACTGAATTTGGTGAGCCTTCTTCTTGAACAAATTCCTTGAAAGAAATATTCACATGATCTTGGGAGACCATTCCAGGTGGTGATCACCACTTATTATTTTTCAACATTGTCTCCAATATCTTATAGTTGTTCCTTGATCCGAGAGACCCTTGTGAAGTAATATTGTATGCTTTCTGAACTTTGAATCTTCACACCCTTGAGTTGAGTCCTCGAGGCCATCTCCCTATTGGTATTCTTTCCTTCATATAATCTAGTTAATGCATTGAACAGCTCCTTGGGAGTCTTAAAATAGGATGCATGTGGGATCAAATGATCCTTGATAGAATTTGTAATAATCCTCTTGGCCTTAACCAATTTTTTCTTATGCTTAGCTTTGTCATCATCTCCCTCTGGCTCTGCAACTTCTCCTATGACATAGTCTTCCAAATCATACTCTTCTAATATAAGAAGCACTATATACTTTCATGCCTAGAAATTAGCATCTCCTTCAAGCTTGTCCTAAATCATGCCACTGTTTCTCATTTTGATAAAATGAGAACCTCAAATGGAAATAGAGAGAATATAACTTACCAATGAGAGTGCTTCAACTGGATGCTCGCTTTAATTCATTTCTAGAGAAACTGCTTCTGGTGGACCTAGGGTTTGACAAAGAAACCCTATTTTTTTACTTTAGTGACTTTAAATTTTGATTGGATAGAAAGATGCACATCCTCATGGAAGGTTGAACAGTGTACTCCTTTTTCCCAAATCTATGGACAAAACTGCAAAACATTTGATGCCCTAGTTTTCTTGGCAGGAGTGTTAGGTAAAAAATAGAAAATCCATAAAACTGGAAATTGTCTCCACATAAAGATGTGCCCTACTAGGGTGAGTTATATGGTCCTCCTTTTTTAGCTAATCTGTGGAGGGAAGTGCTTGAAATAGGAAACCCTAGTTTCCAAATTTCGTTAGTTACGACTGCACAAAGACTTCTTAGAGGGTAGCTATGGTACCATGTTAGAATTTTAACAGTCACACAAGATATTTAAACATTCAACATCATTGACAAGCACAACGAGACAAAAGAACACAAAACGTTTCCTCTAGGAAACCACAAGAGAGAAAACCCACCAAATTATTTAGTATATATTATGTCACCAAGTGCAATGCCAACCAATATAAGATAGAACCCAAAGAGAATAGCAACTAATTCTCTCCAACAAACCTATTCTCTCTCTCTCTCTTGCACACTTGCTTGAGCTGAGAGTGTGTCCAAATGAGAAGAGTGCCCTCTCTATTTATACTCATTAAGTAAGTGACCTTTTTACCTAGCAAGGCTGACTCATTACTCTTACTGAGCCAACTTGTCTAGGGAGACTCAAAATAATATTTATATAATATTTATTGTGGGTACTATTGACCCAACTTACAACAAACATGTTACATTTATTCTTTCAAGTATATTTACATGGTTAGTACATCAATAACATTTCCCGAAGGAGGTACAACAATAATACAATAAAAGTACGACAAGAATATGTTCCGAAGTTACATTCTTCAACAATTGTCAATCCATATCGACCCTCCCAAGTGTCATCAGGAATATCCTAACCTAAAAAAACTTATACACTAGTACCACCAATTCATTAAAATGACACCAACCTAATTTAAATCCACCAATATATTGAAATGCTTATAAATATTATAATAATTACTAAAATATGTTAATTTTAAAATTCTTACAATTATATTAATGAATAAATATGCTCTGATTATAAATGACTAAAATATATTCTAGTTTTAGAAATATCATCTCATATAAAATGAAATAATATACATTATCAATAATTAAAATATATATTAAATATATAAAATAAAAGCATACAACACACAATACTCATTATTGTAAGCACCCGCCTAAGGCTAGTACAAGCCTAGTACATGAGTACCATACACTAAGCCTACACTTAATCCGTTCTGATTACTCTACACCTAAGCATATTACATGCATAGTGCCCTACCCTAAGTATTAATTATGTAAAAAAAATGTTAACTAATGTCATATGCCCTATAAATTGACCTATCATCGACGAAATGCATATAATGCTACTTTATTCCCTTGAATTACTAGTCCATGGAGGCTCCATGAAACCTGGAAGGTTGTGTTTAGAGGGAATAGATAATTTTTGCTTGGTTTTGAGAGGTAATTAGGGAACCATTACTTTGTGTTGAGTGTTAATTGGATGAGGAGAGGGGTTTTGGGGGTATTTTTCCTCTTGTTTAAGTCGTTTGAAAATTGTTGGGGGGTTTTGGGGCATGAGTTCAAATTCATGGAATGATTACCATATTTCCTCGAATTATCATGAATTATCTTTAACAGTTAGTCAATGGAGCAACCGTGAAACCTGAATGGGTGTATTTGGAACTAGATGTTTTCTTTTGGTAGGATGGGGGGCATTTTGGTTGGGTCTAAGAGGCAATTAGGGAACCATTAATTTTCGTTGTGTGTGAAATGATTGAGGAGAGGAGTTTTGGGGGCATTTTTCCTATTGTTGATGTCATTTGAAAATTATTGGGGGGTTTGAAAATTGAGTATTTATTGAGGGTTCCATAGAGAACAGGGATTTCCTTAGAGTTGGATAAGACTTTGTAGATTTGGAGTCAAAATCTCGTTCTTCTACAAAATTGTAGGTTAGTTAATATCGTTTCATTTTTTATTATGGTTAGAATTGTAGGTTCTTTAATCACATTATCTTATCTTGATTGCCTATTGTCTGATTTTTTATAATTATTTGCTCATTTTTTTGTTCCCATACATAATTAACCTTACTCTTCATGGTTGTTTTGGCTTGAAAACACACTTATGGTCTTGTTCTATTTGATAATAATAATAATAATAATAGTGGGGAGCCCTAGTTAACCCATACCCACATCATATAAAATGGTTTATTTATGTAAGAAAAATAACCTTGGCCTTACTCTTCATGGTTTCTTTGGCTTGACAACCCACTTATGGTCTTGTTGAATTTGAAAATAAGAACAATAACAATTGGGTGAAGTGTTTTTTGAACCACTAACATATTATGGTTATCCTCTACATTACTTCTAGGTCATGGGTCTCTATCCATTTATGTTTATCACTTTAATTCATTTTCTCATAGTTTAGTTTTTCTAAAGAAAAATATTTTACTGCTTTATTTATGTTTTGAAATAATACATGAATATTTTCATAGAAGAACTATTTTTTCACAAATGTCTGCTTTTGAGAAAGAGAATCAATTAGTGCATTATCCAAATATCCTACATTGTAACTAGTTCTAAGAAGGGCTCCAAACATAGTGATATCCATATATTTACCAGGAGAATATATTTTCCAACAACCCATAGCTGAAATGATCCCAAAAAACACATTTATAGTGGCCTTTTTAATATCTTTCCTAGAGCTGGAGTGACCTACATCATGTGAAGTGAATAAATAAATATTTCTAGAAATGGAATGGTTGGGAAAATCCATTCCCACCAGAGTGATCTCCAATATTCTATCATGTAAATCCTATAATTCCTTAACTAGAGTTTCAACCTCCCTGTTTAGTCAAACTTCCCTATATATTTGGGATAAAATGGAGCTCAAACTCTCAGTTAGAGACCTTGTTCTAGTTGCACTTTCTCTCAAGTAAATATTGTGTAATTTCAAGGATTAGTTGTTCTATCCATTGTTGACTTCAAATACTCATACAAATCCAAGTTCGTTGTCCCTATCTCATGTTCCAAATGTAGTAGACTGAGAAAGACCATCAACTTTCTTTTGTTGTTTGTTACACTTCTCCAAGAATTGCCAGAGGGAATTAAGTAGATAAGATTCTTCATTCATGCACTAGAGAAATGGAGAGGAAGGGTTCTCTATAAAAGGCCTTCCCTTGTGTTTTGGTTGGCCAAGGGGAAGAATATCAGAGCTGAATGAAAGCTAAGTAATATTCCACAAGCAGTCTTCTTGTGAAATGTGTTAATGCCTAGATGATATGAGTTATTGGGAACTGTAGATTGTGTAGAATGATATTAGAACCCCATAGGAGGTTCCTTCAACCTGTTGTTATCAAGGTCTGGTTTAGGAGTTAAATTTATTGTTGGTTCTTACAAATATGTGGTGAAATGCTCCTTAGTAACAAATTGTTCAACTTGCATTTGGATACAAAAAATGTCTGCAATTATTTTTGTGTGGAGATATTATGTTTGTATTTTATTGTGTTTTTTTTCAATACAATGAGAAATATGTGAATTTGATAGCACCAAGAACACTAAAACCAATATCACCAATCCATTCCACACACAACTATGCTTACGTTCAATTCATATTTATTTCACTCATCATATGCATTCTATATATATAGAGAGAGAGGGAGCACTCACTATCTCTCATCCTCACTTAATAAAATAATGCCATCCTCCACTCATTATTTCTTCCAAGCAATCATACTCTCATATTTCTCCCCAAATATGTTTCATTATCCATGCTCACCATTTATGTTTCAATTTCACATAAATTTGGAAAAAATCTTTAACATAACATGCCTTCACTCCAAAGCAACTCTAATATGGAGTTTCTAAAATTTGGGCATTAGATCTTATTACCAAACAATCCATTGTTTACAGATAAAGATTCCATCATATAATGAATAGCATCGACTCCTTAACATGAATTGAAAGTATTTCAAACCCCCTCTTTAACGAATTCAGCATTTCAATTTCACACTTATTTGGGTTTTCAATAAGAATATCTTGAACACTTAATTTCTCTATGGAGATTTTTCCCAAGAAATTTTCAGATTGTGAGTGTCCTAATTTTTATAAGTTGGGCACTATTCACCAATTTTAATACCAGAACAAATTTCATATTCCATTTAAATATTTCAATGCCCATTATAAATTGGAATACATAATATGAGAGGATTTAACTATGATATACCTCTACAGGGGATTACCCACATACTACTGATCAAATGGATTGAATCCCTTTTAAATGGATCGTTGGATTACTCCATCATAGGTTAGATGATTACACATTTCCATAGTGTAATTTCCTTCAAGGAAGATTTGAATTCCATATGATCATGCCGACACCAAATCAAACCATAATTTGTAATTGTTCGTCAGTGCATTCTTAACAACACACTAAATCGATTTTAAACTCGGTTCTTAGAACTGGAGAAAATATAAATATTCTTCTTCTGTTCAACAAAATCAATGATTTTTCCCTATCCTCAACATTCCATCAAATACATGGATTACTCTGCAACTAGGGTTCTACATATTTAAACAAATTGGTCAAATCAAAGTATCCACAACATTCAAGATTCAAAAGATACACAACTTCAACACAAAGATGTGTTGTTACTTATTTCCATTGATAAAAATTCAACTATACATACATAATAACCCTAACCCTAACCTTATTTGTGTGGCCTGATTTAACATTCCATGGGAATATCTTCCGAAAACTCGCTCTTATATGCCCGTAGGATTACAATATATTATGAGAATGCATGATTTTTGTTCATTAACTACTTCCTATGAATATGGAACTGTTTCTAAATATAAAATCTTCGACTCTATCTTCTCGAATGACCCACTAAAGCAAACTATCGTTCTCTTACAACTAAGTCCTAGTTTTTCTAATCCATTCCTTAAATTTGCCAACACACAATTCAGTTACATTGATAACTATCTTGGTTCTAAATGATTCACGACACTATCTAATGCCTCATCCTACTTCTAGAACTTTCCAGTCCCATACTCAGAAACTATGAATAATTAATTATTTTTTACAATGTCTTTCATGATCAACCTATCATTGGAAAACATCAAGACCTCATGGTCTGATCAAAACTCTATAACTTTAAAAGAGAGCGGGATGCTCTTGCATCGAAATTCTATAATGAAATGGTTAATGGATGAGAATGTTGTAATAATCATGCATGTAGATTAACTATGCTTGAGAAATATGTGAGATAGATGTGTATGCATGGTTGAAATCTACTACAAATATAAATAATGTGAATTATTCAATTATTTCATAATTAAGAAAATCAAATTGCATGTCAGATAGCTGTAGCTCAATTGAAATCTAAAGTGATATTGACATTGTTTTGACGAGATATTTTGAATCTATTGCCTACATGTTTTTCCCTTCAAGACAAGGACTTCCTTACTTGTCTTGTTTATAATATTCGCTAATGCTTTATTAGGAAACAAGTAATCAATTTAGATTCAAATTTGAATGGGATGCTCACTTAAAGTGAACCACCCTTCTTAGTTTTTTAATATTGAATCCAAGGAAAATCATAAATGGGTGGAGTTTTTTCCCTCTCTTACACATTTGTCATGAATGCATAATTTCAACCCATAACTATAAATAGCAAACAAGAACTTTATTTTAGGAGGATATAGATGGATGTTATTCAATCTATTGATCCCCAAAGACCTAAGAATAATGCAACAAATTCTATTTCTTTATGAGAAGAATAGAACCGTCCTAGTTTATGACAAGAATAAATATGTCTTATATTTATGAGAAGAATAAGAATTGTTCTAATGTTATTATTATCCTAGATTTGATAAATAACATACCATTTTCAGAATTGAAAGCAGAAAATTGAAGATAGCTAACGTCGCTTAATTTTGACAGCCGATTAATACCATGCACATTATGAGAGAGTAGACAATATGAAGAGCTTGGTTAGATATTCATGTCCATGTAATGATTGTCATGGTATGAAGATGAAAGAACTATAATTTATTTATGAACATATGCTAAAATTTGGTCATAGCGATATAAGACCTTTCCCTCAAAATTATTATTCAGATAGGATACACTTCTGTATCATGAGAGACATAGAGGAACCAAACATACATGAAGAAACATGAAAATTATATCAAGGCGTTGAAGCTGGTAAAATGTTTAATGAGGGGCTCAAGGATGATTGGAACAAGTTGATGGAGGATGCTTCAAAAAATCTATCTAGTACTTGCAAGTTAAGTCATTCGACAACAATCCTTATAGTTCTTAACTTGCAAGTGGTGCATGGTTGGGAAAATGAGAGTGCTGATAAGTTATTGGCATTGTTACATCCATAGTTACCACCTAACTCCACAAGGCCAACAAAACATAGTGAATGTAAATTAAAAATCACTAAGCTAGGCTTAGGGTATGAAAGCATTTGCCACACATGTTTGAATGGTTGTATATTATTTTTAATTTCTTTTGTAAGTGAGACTAAATGTTTGAAATGTAAAGAAGGGAGATATATACTAGAGTTGAAATTAAATTCAACTCCTAGAAAAGTTCTTCACCACTTTCCACTAATACCACAGTTACTTCAAATGTATAGATGTTGATACATTTTTGAACTTATGAAATGACATGTGCAAAGTAAGAGTATTGATGGAAAACAATGACTTGTGGTTGATTCTAAGGTATGGATGGAATTTTACAACAAATGGCACGATTTTTCCCTGGATCCTCGTAATATAAGGTTGGTTTTAGCTCTAAGCAAGGTTAACCCATTCTCGGATTTGAGTACTAAATGGTTAACTTGGTCGATGCTTTTAATCAATTATAATTTGCCTCTATGGTTAGAGACCAAACCATTTTTTGATGATGTCATTGATTATATCAAGAAATAAAAGTGTGACTTCAGATAAATTTGATGTTTATTTAGAGCCATTATTTGATGAGCAAGTAGAGTTGTGGAAAGGCCCAGTGAAGTCATTAATTTTTTAATGAATAGTGATTCAATCCAATTCACGATAAGAGCTTCTTTATTGTTTATGATATCTTTGATATTCCTGCATATGGCACATTCACTAGTATCAATGTTCATGGATACCATGGATGTCCAACTTGCATCTTTAAGGGTTTTTTCAAGCACTCAAGTAGTTTGTGTAATTGTATATATTGTGGACCTTGTGCTTACCTTAAAACAAAGAATCCATATTGTCGAAAAAAATCATGCTTCAATGGTTAGGAAGAGACTCACGAAGCACCACTGGCAGTAACAAGTGAATATGTTATTGAGAATGTCGAAAAATGTATTCATTTTATTGATAGTGGTGGTATTCAGGCAGTATAAATGATCCACTTGATGATAATGGTGTAAAATGATTGTGCATATTCTATAAGTTACCATACTTTAATCATATATCTATTAGGCATGTCATTGACTTTATGCATACAAAGAAAAATATTGTTTTTTCTATTATAGAAACTCTTTTTAGTGCATATGATATAATCCCATCACATCTAGACCTTCAAGAACTAAATAATCATCTAAATATTGGGGTTAAGAAATATGTTGATGGAAAATATAGAAAACCTATTGCTCATTATGTGTGGAGAAAGGAACAATGCACACAATTCTTAAAGTTGATGCCTCAAACTCGCTTTCCTATTGGATATGTTAGTACTAATATTAGAACCCAAATTGACAACAATAATTTAGTAGGCATAAATACCCATGAATGTTATGTCATAATCAAGTATATTGTACC
>LPNX010234208.1:0-13199 GCA_001517045.1 Pseudotsuga menziesii | reverse complement strand
TATATATATATATATATATTTGGACTAGGGGAATCGACAACTGGGGTTGGGCACGTACTTGTGTGACACGGAGTCCAAGGATCCATTTCCGCTACCATTATACCCCTAGGTGCCTCACAACATCCTGCAAGCCATGGGACACAGGTAAACCCAAGTGGGATTTGATATCATGACCTCCTTTACAACAAGTGACTTCATATCAAGTGATGCCAATGATCCACACCCGTGTGAGATATGTTTGGTGTAATATTTAAGAGAATGAGTTTGCATGTATTATATTTGTAAAACTTTGATAATTTGAGGGGAGAGGTCGTTGAAGTCATGACGGATATTCAATGCAAGAGGCCATATAATTTAACATATGAAGGATTTTAGTCATGTTAATCGATGTGTATGCGATGATGATAAAGACAAGAGTGTCGCAAGCAAAGTATTAGAAGGAATGTAAATTGCTTCAAGCTATCACCCGAGGAATGAACTATGATACATGCATATGTTATTCAAAACACATCCTCATTTAATAAGTGGTGTAGGTGAATATTATTTACACGATAATTTATTTATTTAATTTCATCTAATAATTAAATTATTATCCTTCTTACTATCGTGTATGTTCATATTCTATGCGGAAAATATGAAGAAGAGATTCGAATATGGATGCATTCATATCTAAAGCCTATACTTCAAGATTTGAATGTTGGAGGTGGTTATTTTCCAAAATTTCATCATTGGATTGTTGACATAGTTAGTGATGCACAACATGAAGGTCAAGATATAATGATAAAGGAAATTGATATTTCATAACCCCCACATATATGGGATTCTTTTTTAATGGAATTTGGGCCTATGGTAACCATTTAAGAGTGGAGGAAAATGACACAGAAAAGACAAACTGTGATTGTATTGTTAGTGTTTAATTTCATCACGACACTCAAAATAAATTTTATGTTGGATTCATACAAGAAATTATTCAAGTCAATTATGATGAAACTAGTACTATATTATTAAAATGTGAGCCCAATTTTATGAGACATTAGTCCTATACCTATGATTTCTCCTTGAAAATTCATCGTGTTTCTTCTGAAACATAAACCTCATAAGACATATCAAGGTAGAGCTTTATTGACTTTAATAGAATTCACTACTATTAGAGACTCCTAACAATCCATTAGAGTATTTGTATCATACTTCTTATAATTAATGAGAATTTTCAACACTCATTGCCAAACAAATTTTGGATAAAGACAAGAAACAAAATTTCACCATATGTCTTGCATAATATACATCTATTTGGCCTATTCCAATTCTATTTTTGGTAATTATCCCAAGTAAGAATTTTGGAAATTATCCTAAGTAAGAATATTGTTAGAAAGTTACAATGAAGTTGTGTTTCACTTTGTACACCTGTGGAAGCGAATATTGTTAGAAAGTTACAATGAAGTTGTGTTTCACTTTGTACACCTGTGGAAGTTGTTACACTTCTATAGTAGATTTATAACTTTTTATTACTCGAAGCTTTAGCATGGTCTAATTTGGCCTCAATGAGAGGCTGTGAAGATTTTTATTGTTAATAAACAATGGATTTTAACAAGTTAAGGATCAAGAGATTCCACTTCAACTTTTCAACTTATTGAGGTAGCATTGAAGGATGCCATTATTATTGATAGTTGTTTATATAAATAGAATTTTATTAACTCAATAACATTATTAATAAAGGTATTAATTAATTAATATTCATGATTTTTATTTTTATACTCTATAAGGCAGGGACTAAGTTGCATGTTGTAGCTCTTGTTTACTACTTTTTTGGGAAGTAGGTATTAAACAACTTTTCTACTTACTTCTTAACAATTTCTCACTTTGTTCTAAGTGATAAAAGTTTTTATTTACATGTTGTTATTGTTAAAGTGGACTTGTCCAAGTCCTGTGATAGGGTCAGTTGGTTATATTTAAGATTGGTTCTCCTTCAGGTTGGTTTTGATCTTTGATTTGTGAACTGGGTGTTAGCTTGTGTTCAATATGTATCTTTTGTTGTATTGAATAATGGTTCAACCTCCCCTTTCTTTAGACTTGGGATGGGTTTCAGGGAAGGTTGTCCCTTGGAACCTTTACTTTTTATTCTCGTAGTGGACAGATTGAGCAAGGCCATTCTCCATGCCCAATCAAATGGCATGCTCAAATGGATCAGAGTTGGTATGAATGTTTGTATTACACATGTCTACTTTTTGTTGAAGACATTTTTCTATTTTCGGATGGTTCCAGGAGGGATATTATCAAGATTAAACAAATTTTGGTTATTTTTTTATTCATCTGAGATGGTTATCAATGACAGAAAATCCAGATGTCCTTTATCAATATGCAAAGCTAACATTGACTAGATCGTTACACAATTTTCGTATCTAGAGGTGGATCTATAGGTTCATATTAAATCCAAATGATTACCATTGTAGATTCTAGGCCTGTTTGATTGGTAAAATTGAGAAAAGACTTCAGCTATGGTGTTATAAGTGGCTAGCTTATGGTGGCTGATTGATCCTTTTAAAATCGTTTTTGGAAGAGATACTTGTTTATTGGATCTCCTCAACATATATCCTTGTAGGCATCATGGAAAATATTAGAAAACTTTGCTATAACTTTTTGTGTTGAAGGGAATGCCGTGCAAAATTATTATCCTTGGGTGGCTTAGGGTAAGATTTCCTTACCTACGGAACTTGGAGGATGGGGTTTAAAACATCTTACATGTTTTGTAAAGGCATAGTGTGGTGTTCTGCACATGACATAAAATGCTATTTTGGATGCTTTGATCGATAAGTGCATCGGAATATCTTGATCATGGATCACAAATTTCACAACTTCCATTATTGCCCAGTTATTTCTTTCCACAACACCATTTTGTTGTGGATTGTAGGGAGTGCTAAAATCCCTTTTAATCCCTGATTCTTTACATAAAAAATGAAATTTTCTGAAGTAAATTCGTGACCATTATCTGATCTCAATGTCTTTATTTTCTTTTCAGTGTGATTCTATAAAAGGAATTTGAATTCTTTGAATTTACTAAATACTTCATCTTCTTTCTTCAAAAAATAAATCCATTTTTTGCTGGAGTAATCATCTATAAAAGAAGCATAATATGCATACCCTCATAGAGAGTTGGATGACATAGGTCCGCATACATCTGAGTGTACAATTTCTAAGATCACCTTTGCTTTGTTGTCACTGCTTGGAAATGATTTCTTCACATTCTTCCCTTGTGCACATCCTTTACATACACCTTCATGCTTTGTCTGGAGCTCTGGTAGACTTGTCACCACTTTGCTTACAATTGGTAATGCATTAGTGTATATGCGCACACCTCCTGTTCCATAGTTCACTTGGTTCTATTGCTTCATGAACCAATGCTTGTTTTGGATTGCCCTTTCTTTTTTTGCAAGGCTTTCTCTTTCTCTCAAATTACTACTTCATCCTCAAAGGTCTTAACTTTAGGTCACATGAGAGCTTGACCATCAACAAATGCAATTTGGAATCCTCTTGCATCAAGGCTTGATATGTACAATATATTCTTCTTCAATCCAGGTATGTATATAAAATATTTCATCTCGATGGACTTTCTTGAGTCTATCTTGCATGATGCTTCTCCTACCCCTTTTATGGTATGTTGATAGTCATCTCCAAGTTTCACCTTGTAGGGTGAGTCTTCTTTAGTCATGTGAGTGAGGTGATTCTTGAACCTGGTCATGTGCTTGGAATCACTGCTATCTATTAAAAAAGGTCTCTACCATGAGTAACCGTACCTATGAGTGATGAAATCAAGACATATTCTTCATTACTAGAGGAATCTTCTTTAGATTTCTTCTTGATTGGTTAATCATCTTTTGTGATGTCATAATGATGTCTCTTATTCTTTCCTATATTATTGGAACAATCTTTGGCAAAGTGTCCTTTCTCATCACAAGTGAAACATCTGAACTGTGAGAGGTCCTTGTTCGAAAATATTCTATTCTTGTGAGAATATTCTTTCTTCTTGTTCTTTCCCTTCTTAACATGATCTGTTAGGGCTTGATTGTCATTATCACCCATATTTTCTTCTCTTTATATTGAATAGGACCTCTTCTTGTGTGCATTTCTCCCATAGTCTACTGAATTTGGTGATGCTTCTTCTTGCACAAATTCCTTGAATGAAATATTCCCATGATCTTGGGATACCATTCTAGGTGGTGATCACCACTTCTGCTTTTTCAACATTGTCTCCAATATCTTATAGTTGTTCCTTGGTCCGAGAAACCCTTGTGAAGTAATATTGTATGCTTTCTGAACTTTGCATCTTCACACCTTGAGTTGATTCCTCAAGGTCATCTCCCTATTAGTATTCTTTCTTTCATATAAGCCAGTTAATGCATTGAACACCTCCCTGGGAGTCTTCAAAGAGGATGCATGTGGGATCAAATGATCCTTGATCGAATATGCAATAATCCTCTTGGCCTTGACCAATTTCTGCTTATGCTTAGCTTTGTCCTCATCTCCCTTTGGCTCTGCAACTTCTCCTTTGACATAGTCTTCCAAATCATGCTCTTCTAATATAAGAAGCACTCTATACTTTCATGCCTGGAAGTTCTCATCTCCTTCAAGCTTGTCCTAAAGCTTACTATTGTTTATCATTTTGATAAAATGAGAACCTCAAATGGAAATAGAGAGAATAGAACTTACCAATGAAAGTTCCTCAACTGGATGCTCGCTTTAATTCATTTCTAGAGAAACTTCTTGTGGTGGACCTAGGGTTTGACAAAGAAGCCCTATTTTTTTTGACTTTGGTGACTTGAAATTTTTTTTGGATAGAAATATGCACCTCCTCAGGGAAATTTTAACAGTGTACTCCTTTTTCCCAGATCTATGGAAAAAAATGCAAAATATTTGATGCCCTAGTTTTCCCGGCAGGAGTGTTAGGTCAAAAATTAAAAATCCATAGAACTAGAAATTGTCTCCACGGAAATATGTGCCCTACTAGGGTAAGTTATATGGTCCTCCTTTTTCATCTGATCTATGGAGGGAAGTGCTCGAAATAGGAAACCCTAGTTTCCAAATTTCATTAGTTACGACTACACAAAGGATTCTTACAGGGTAGCTATGGTACCATGTTAGAATTTTAATGGCCACACAATATATTTAAACATTTAGCATCATTTCATCATAACCATAGAATTAGGATCACCGAAAGAATACAAGAACAACGAGACAAAAGAACACAAAAAATTTCCTCTCGGAAACCACAAGGGAGAAAACCCAACAACTTCTTTAGTATAGATTCTGTCACAAAGTGCAATTCCAACCCATCTAAGATAGAACCCAAAGACAATAGCAACTACTTCTCTCCAACAAACCTATTCTCTCTCTCTCTCTCTTGCACACTTGCTTGAGTTGGGAGTGTGTCCAAATGAGAAGAGTGCTCTCTCTATTTATACCGATTAACCTTTTTACCTAGCAGGGCCAACTTATTACTCTTACCGAGCCAACTTGTCGAGGGAGACTCAAAATAACATTTATATAATCTTTCTTGTGGGTACTATTGACCCAACTTACAACAAACGGGTTACATTGATTCTTTCAAGTACACTTACATGGTTAGTACATCAAAAACATTTCCCGAAGAAGATACAACAATAATACAATAAAATTACAATGAGATTATGTTCTAAAGTTACATTCTTCAACATTTGTGAATCCATATCGACCCTCCCAAGTGTCATCAAGATTATCCTAACCCAAAAAAAAAACTTATACACTAGTACCACCAATTCATTAAAATGACACCAACCTAATTTAAATCCGCCAATATATTGAAATGCTTATAAATATTATAATAATTACTAAAATATGTTAATTTTAAAATTCTTATACTTATATTAATGAATAAATATGCTCTTATTATAAATGACTAAAATATATTCTAGTTTTAGAAATATCGTTTCATATAAAATGAAATAATATACATTATCAATAATTAAAATATATATTAAATATATAAAATAAAAGCATACAACACACAATACTACTTATTGTAAGCACCCATCTAAGGCTAGTACAAGCCTAGTACATGAGTACCATACACTAAGCCTACACTTAAGCCGTTATGATTACTCTACACCTAAGCATAGTACATGCAAGCCCCAAGGGTTAGCTCAATTGGTAAGACGTGCGCACACTCTCTCGATTCGAGGGGAGGTCACAGGTTCGAGCCTTGAGTCCTCTAGGGTTAGGCCTTTTGCTAGGATGGCCGGCGGTTTACCACCTCTACCATCCACGAATGTGGGGAAGTATTGTTGGGTTTCCCATGGATCTTTCCATATGAAAAAAATGCGTAGTACATGCATAGTGCCCTACCCTGACTATTAATTATGTAAAAAAAATGTTAACGAATGGCATATGCCCTATAAATTGACCTATCATCGACGAAATACATATAATTCTACTTTACTCCCTTGAATTACTAGTCCATGGAGGCTCCATGAAACCTATAAGAAGGTTGTGTTTAGAGAGAATGGATACTTTTTGCTTGGTTCTGAGAGGTAATTAGGGAACCATTCCTTTGTATTGTGTGTTAATTGGATGAGGAGAGGGGGTTTGGGGTATTTTTCCTCTTGTGTAAGCCGTTTGAAAATTTTTGGGGTTTTGGGGGGCATGAATTCAAATTCATGGAATGACTACCATATTTCCTTGAATTATCATGAATGATCTTTAACAATCAGTCAATGGAGCAACCGTGAAACCTGAATGGGTGTATTTGGAACTAGATGTTTTATTTTAGAGGGATGGGGGCATTTTGGTTGGGTTTGAGAGGCAATTAGGGAACCATTAATTTTCATTGTGTGTGAAATGATTGAGGAAAGGGGTTTTGGGGGCATTTTTCCTATTGTTGATGTCATTTGAAAATTATTGGGGGGTTTGAAAATTGAGTATTTATTGAGGGTTCCATGGAGAAAATTGTAGTGGACATAACACACACGTGTTTAAAAAGGCGAACAAGGATTGCTTTAGAGTTGGAGAAGACTTTGTAGATTTCGAGTCAAAATCCTGTTCTTCTACAAAATTGTAGGTTAGTTAATATCTTTTCAGTTTTTTAATATTGTTATAATTGTAGGTTCGTTAATCACATTATCTTATCTTGATTGCCTATTGTCCAATTTGTTATAATTCTTTGCTCATTTTTTTGTTCCCGTACATAATTAACCTTACTCTTCATGGTTGTTTTGGATTGAAAACACACTTATGGTTTTGTTCTATTTGATAATAATAATAATAGTGGGGAGCCCTAGTTAACCCATAACCACATCACCGAAAGTGGTTTATTTTTCTAAGAAAAAAAAAACCTTGGCCTTACTCTTCATGGTTTCTTTGGCTTGACAACCCCCTTATGGTCTTGTTCAATTTGAAAATAAGAACAATAACAATTGGGTGAAGTGTTTTTTGAACCACTAACGTATTATGGTTATCCTCTACATTATAGCTAGTTCATGGGTCTCTACCCATTTATGTTTATCACCTTAATTCCTTTTCTCATAGTTTACTTTTTTGAAAGAAAAATATTTTACCGCTTTATTTATGTTTTGAAAGAATACATGAAGATTTTCATAGAAGAACTACTTTTTCACAAATGTTTGCTTTTGAGAAAGAGAAGCAATTAGTGCATTATCCAAAGATCCTACATTGTAACCAGTTCTAAGAAGGGCTCCAAACATAGTGATATCCATTTATTTACTAGGAGAATATATTCTCCAACGCCCCATAGCTGAAATGATCCCAAAAAACACATTTATAGTGGCCTTTTTCATATCTTCCCTAGAGCTAGAGTGACCTACATCATGTGAAGTGAAAATCAATAAATATTCTAGAAATGGAATGGTTGGGAGAGTCCATTCCCACCAGAGTGATCTCCAATATTATATCCTAGAAATCCTCTACTTCCTTAACTAGAGTTTCAACCTCCCTGTTTAGTCCAATTTCTCTATATATTTGGGATAAAATGGAGCTCAAACTCTTAGCTAGAGACCTTGTTCTGGTTGCACTTTCTCTCAACTAAATATTGTGTAATTTCAAGGATTAATCGATCCATCCATTGTTGAATTCAAATACTCATACATATCCAGGTTCATTGTCCCTATCTCATGTTCCAACTGTAGTAGATTGAGAAAGGCCATCAACTTTCTTTTGTTGTTTGTTACACTTCTCCAAGAATTGCCAGAGGGAATTAAGTGGATCATATTCTTCATTCATGCACTAGATAAATGGAGAGGATCTTATAAAATTCCTTCCTTATGTTTTGGTTGGCCAAGGGGAAGAATATCAGAGTTGAATGAAGGCTAAGTAATATTCCACAAACAGTCTTCTTGTGAAATGTGTTAATGTCTAGATCATATGCGTTATTGGGAACTATAGATTGTGTAGAATGAGATTAGAACCCCATAGGAGGTTCCTTCAACCTGTTGTTATCAAGGTCTGGTTTAGGAGTGAAATTTATTGTTGGTTCTTACAAATATGTGGTGAAATGCTCAAGTTAGTAACAAATTGGTCAACTTGCATTTGGATACAAAAAGTGTCTGCAATTATTTTTGTGTGGAGATATTATGTTTGTATTTTATTGTGTTTTTTTTCAATACAATGATAAATATGTGAATTTGATAGTACCAAGCACACTGAAACCAATATCACCAATCCATTCCACACACAACTACGCTTACATTCAATTCACATATTTATTTCACTCATCATATACATTATATATATAGACATTATATATAGAGAGAACACTGAGTATCTCTCACCCTCACTTAATAAAATAATGCCATCCTCCACTCATTATTTTTCCAAGCACTCATCAACTCTCATATTTCTCCCCAAATATGTTTCTTTATTCATGCTCACGATTTATGTTTCAATTTAACATAAACTTTGAAAAAATCTTTAACATAACATGCTTTCACTCCAATGCAACTCTAATATGGAGTTTCTAACAATCCATTGTTTGTTGGTGACGATTCCATCATATAATGGCTAGCATTGACTCCTTAACATGAATTGCAAGGATTTCAGACCCCCTCTTTAACGAATTCACCATTTCAATTTCACGCTTATTTGGGTTTTCAATAAGAATATCTTGAACACTTAATTTCTCTAAGCAGAATTTTCCCAATATATTTACAAATCATGAGTGTCCTAATTTCTTATAAGTCGGGATCTATTCACCAATTTTAATACCAAAACAAATTTCATATTCCCTTAAAATATTTCAACGCCCATTAAAAATTGGAATGCATAATATCATAGGATTTAACTATGATATACCTCTATAGGGGATTACCCACGCACTGTTGATGAAATGGATTGAATCCCTTTTAAATGGATTGTTGGATTACTCCATCATAGTTTAGATGATTACACATTTCCACAGTGTAAATTTCCTTCAAGGAAGATTTTAATTCCATATGATCATGCCAACACCAAATCAAACCATAATATGTAATTGTTCGTCATTGCATTCTTAACAACACACTAAATTGATTCTAAACTCGGTTCTCCTCAATATTTCTTTTATTGCTTTTAGAGCTGGAGAGAATCTAAATAGTCTTCTTATGTTCAACAAAATCAATGAATTTTCCCTGTCCTCAACATTCCATCAAATACATAGATTACTCTGCAACTAGGGTTCTACATATTCAAACAAATTGGTGAAATCAAAGCATCCACAACATTCAAGATTCATAAGATACACAACTTCAACACAAACATGTGTTGTTTCTTCTTTCCATTGATAAAAATGCAACTATACATACATAATAACCCTAATCCTAGCATTATTTGTGTGGCCTGATTTAACATTCCACGGAATCTCTTCCAAAAACTCACTCTTACATGCCCGTTGGCTTACAATATATTATGAGAATGCATGATTTTTGTTCATTAACTACTTCCTATGAATATGGAACTATTTCTAGATTTAAAAGATTCAACTCTATCTTCTCGAATGACTTACTAAAAAAAACTATCATTCTCTTACAACTAAGTCCTAGTTTTTCTAATCCATTCCTGAATTTTTCCAACACACAATTCAGCTACATTGATAACTATCTTAGTTCTAAATGATTCACGACACTATCTAATGCCTCATCCTACTTCTAGAACTTTCTAGTCCCGTACTCAGAAACTATGAATATTTGCATAATTTTTACAATGGCTTTTATGATCAACCTCTCATTGGAAAACACCAAGACCTCATGGTCTGATCAAAACTCTATAACTTTAAACAAGAGCGGGATGCTCCTGCATCAGAATTCTATAATGAAATGGTTAATGGATGAGAATGTTGTAATAATCATGCATGTAGATTAACTATGCTTGAGAAATATGTGAGATAAATGTGTTTGCATGGTTGAAATCTACTACAAAAATAAATAATGTGAATTATTCAATTATTTCATAATTAAGAAAATCAAATTGCATGTCAGAAAGTTGTAGCTCAATTGAAATCTAAAGTGAAATTGACATTTTTTTAGGATATATTTTGAATCTATTGCCTACATGTTTTTCCCTTCAAGACAATGACTTCCTTGCTTGTCTTGTGTATAATCTTCAATAATGCTTTATTAGGAAACAAGTAATCAATTTTAGACTCAAATCCCAATGGGATGCTCACTTAAAGTGAACCACCCTTCTTAGTTTTTTAAAATTGAATCCAAGAAAATCATAAATGGGTAGAGTTTTCTTTCTCTCTTACACATCTGTCATGAATGCATAAATTCAACCCATAACTATGAATAGCAAACAAGAACTTTATTTTAGGAGGAGATAGATGGATGTTATTCTCTCTATTGATCCCCAAAGACCTAAGAATAGTGCAACAAATTCCTTTTCTTTATGAAAATAATAAGAACCGTCCTAGTTTATGACAAGAATAAATATGTCTTATATTTATGAGAAGAATAAGAACTGTTCTAATGCTATTATTATCCTAGATTTGATAAATAATATTCCATTTTCAAAATTGAAAGCAGAAAATTGAAGATAGCCAACGTTGCTTAATTTTAACAGCCGATGAATACCATGCACATTATGAGAGAGTAGACAATACGAAGAGCTTGGTTATATGTGCATGTTCATGTAATGATTGTCGTGGTATGAAGATGAAATAAATATAAGTTATTTATGAACATATGCTAAAATTTGGTCATAGCGGTATAAGATCTTTCCCACAAAATTATTATTCAGATAGGATACACTTTCGTAACATGAGAGACATAGAGGCACCAAACATACATGAAGAGGAAACACACATAGATGAATAAACATGAAAATTATATCAAGGGGTTGAAGCTGGTAAAATGTTTAATGAGGGGCTCAAGGATGATTGGAACAAGTTGATGGAGGATGCTTCAAAACCTCTATCTAGTACTTGCAAGTTAAGTAATTCGACAACAATCCTTATAGTTCTTAACTTGCAAGTGGTGCATGGTTGGAAAAATGAGAGTGTTGATGAGTTATTGGCATTGTTACATCAATAGTTACCACCTAAATCCACATGTCCAACAAAACATAGTGAATGTAAAGAAAAAATCACTAAGCTAGGGTATGAAAGCATTGGCCATACATGTGTGAAATAGTTGTGTATTATTTCAAAAAAAATTTGTAAGTGAGACTAAATGTTTGAAATGTAAAGAAGGGAGATATATACAAAAGTTGAAATTAAATTCAACTCCTATAAAAGTTCTTCACCACTTTCCACTAATACCACGGTTTCTTCAAATGTATAGATGTTGATACATTGTTGAACTTATGCAATGACATGCACAAAATAATAGCATTGATGGAAAATAATGACTTGTGGTTGATTCTAAGATATGGATGTATTTTGACAACAAATGGCATGATTTTTCCCTAGATCCTCGTAATATAAGGTTGGTTTTAGCTCTAGGCTAGCTTAACCCATTCTCGGAACATAGTACTAAATGGTTAACCTGGCCGATGCTTTTAGGGTGATTCCATGAAGATGGGTAACACTTTTTGGCCAAATTTGGCGATGAAAACCTGATTTTTTACTCATGTGCTAGATAGAAGCCCTCAAAACGCATATATGCCATGTGAATTTTGACTTGCAGTAAAAAAACAAATTGTAGAATATTATGTTGGCTTCATAGTGATATTTTTTTTAAATATTCCGATGTCATTTAATGTGTGAATTTTTGCATTTAATGAACTGTGTGACCTTAAAAATTTGAAGAAGCTAATAAGTGGCTCGTGTCCACGTAGAGTAATTAAATCTTGCATTAATCATTTAAAAAAAATAAATATATGAGCATGATCTACATAAAATGCAGTGTGATGTGCATATTTTTTTGTTAGTTTTTTTTCGCATTATACAATTATTTATTATTTTTCGAAAGTGACCACATTTGATTTGAGCATCGTTTTAAACACATATTTGTCCACGTAAAGGAATTTTTTCTATTTTTTCAAAAATTGAAAAACCAAAGATACCCTTTTGAAGAGGACACGTCGATATGCGATGTGTGCATTTTTAAGAATTTTTTGGTTGTGTATTTTTAACTCTGCGGATTTTTCTTTGAGCTGCTTTGAAGTTGCAGTGTGGTTTTCTAAGTATAAGTTTTAGAAGTAATTAAAAAATAAATTTCATATGAATGCCAAAATGCGTGTATGATATCTCAATGGATAGAATATTCGTTGGTGAATTTATCGGTATCAACTCCGCTCAGTTATGTGCTAGGAATGGCAGGGTTTACACCTCTGCAAGGCACAGGAAATTTTTCATTTGTTTGAATGTGGGCTAAGTCTGTTTTCTTAAGCCCTCAACCGAGGTATAAACGTCGACCGAGGTATTTAAATACCTCGGTCAAGATCTTAACAAAACCTCGACCAAGGGTTTGTAAAGCCCTCGACCGAGGGTTTAACAAACCCTCGGTCGAGGTTTTGTTAAGACCTCGACCGAGGTATTACCTCGGTCGAGGTCCTAGTCAATCTTGAGAGTTATAAAAATGGGTCTTGAAGTATTAGGAGTATTAGATATGATTGATCAAATGGGTCTCGGAGTATTTGTGGAAATGGGTCTTGGAGTATTAGGAGTTATAGATATGTTTGATCAAATCTATGACTCCTATTACTCCTCGACCCATATCTACAGATCTACACATAAAATTTAG
>LPNX010234195.1:79178-103168 GCA_001517045.1 Pseudotsuga menziesii | reverse complement strand
TTAAATTTATCAATTTTGGTCATTTATCCCTTGAAAAAAATTGTGGTGACCAAAATTTTTGGTCTCTTGGTCACTAATCTCTCATTTTGCACTAGTGGTGCTGGTACATTTGGATTTGCACATGTCTTGTTGAAGTTCTTATTGGTTGGAAAATTGTTGTTATGTTTTCTATACGGTGGTGGGTTGAAACCTGGTTTGCGATTGTCCAAGAAGGTCCTAGACCTGTCTCGATTTCTTTTGATGTTTTCTTGCCTTAGTTGTCCATGCCCGTAGAAAATCCTAGCTTTGTGTAGGGTGGTGTCCAAAGTTTTATTCATGTCAAATTCAATTCTCTCTCGAAAATTGGGAGGAATACATCCTAAAAACTATTGTATTTTCACTTTCTCGTCCTTTGTATAAGGTATGTAGTGTAACAAATCCAAAAATATGTTAATGAAAGCATCCATGGTCATGGAATCCATCCTTAACTCCTGAAATTATTTCACCTTCTTGTCGAAGAATCTTTCAGACATGTATTTCTCCTAAAAAATTCTGTGAAAGTTACTCCATCGTATTTCTCTTACCTCATATTTCTTGGTCTGCTTTAGGTTTCTCCATGATATAGTTTTGTTTCCATTTAAATTATATATGGCTAGATGGGCTTTCATATCACTACAGTAGTTGTGTACTCGGAAGTATTTTCTCATACCTATTATCCATTCTTCAGCTTTCTCCCCAGTGTTCATCTCTTCTTCATAGGTTGGGGATTTTATCTTTCTGAACTCTCCCTGGAGGTTGTCATCATTCCTCTATTTCTTTCTGCAAGGAGAAAGGGAATTATCACTAGAAAGACTATGATAGTCTCTTTATGGAGGTTTAGGTGTGTTTTCTTCTTTTCCTTCTTCTTTTGGGATGCTGGCTCATTTATGATAAAAAAAAAATCTTAGGTTTGTTAGTTGAATGACTAGGTTGTCCATGCAGGCTTCCTCTCGTCATGTCTTGCAGTAAAGATTCATTGATTTCTTTCTGCTCTTTTCTTTCATTGAAATTATCATCTTTGAAACTCTGTAACTTCTATTGCATAATTTGTATGGTTTTCAGTATATCAAAATTTAATTCAACTATTATTTTTTCTTCTTGTGTGGGGGTATTCAATTTTCCTTGTCGCTATTGTTTTCTTCCATGTTCATGATCTGAACTTTTCTTTGAATCATGTAATGTAAAGTTTTAATAACAATAATTTTATGTTAGTTAACAAAATTTCAAATATAATTTAATTTTTGCAACAAATGTTTGGTACTCCCATTAGGTCTCTTAGTGTTTGAATCTAGGCTCTCATACCACTTGTAATGTCCCTAAAATTTGAAAAAAGAAAGTATAGGCTATTTAAAATACTACCTTTCAAGGACATTGTTTTAACTTCTGGGAAATGTATATGTCGTTGTTACTAAATCTAAGTGTCGTGAGTTTTCTTTCCCTTTTATCTGTTTTCCTACATAATGATGATATGTTTATATGATATGGTTATATTACTTGGATTTGTTTATATGATTACTATGCATGTCTCTACTAATAACAGGAATTTATTAATGTTGGTTAACTTACGTTTTACTTCCTATTTATATGTCTTATTTTTCGCTTATGGTTTTATTTATTTAAAAGGTTGACATGCCTTTGAATGTCAAGGGGTGGAGTTAGTGGGGTTTTATCCATTCAGGGTCCACTCGAAAAGGAAGGTTTCCTACTACTTTGAGGGGCTTACTTAGTTCATTGCGAACTAATGCAGGCTCCTACTCTTGTGCAGGTTATTCCAGCGGTGAACTCTGGCTATGACAGTGGAAAGTAAAAACATCCTATTGCACTGCATCTGCACTATACTATCCTATTCAAGTTGGTGAATGGGGGACTAAATTCCTAAGCATAAGTGTGCCTAAATCCTACATTTATGCAAAATCAAAAGCATATGGTTATATCTTTATGGTCATCATTATTATTATGTTTAATATTTTGAAACCTTATCCACCTTGATTGTTTATGTTAAATAACTTGTAAACTTTATGGTAAAATGCCTAGGGTTTAAGGTGTGATCCATATACCATGGAAAACCTTGTAAAAAGTACCTTAGAAAACTATGGGGTATACATAAATTGTTTATGGCATATTTCATATGCCATACAACTTTGGTTTAACGTTGTATTGGAGGGTTTTGTTATGGGTTTAACAATGGGGTAGTGGACTATGCAAAATCATCGTGAGCTTGACTATAAATCTATGGATTTTGATTTCATGGGTAGTGTAGGATAGGGTGGCCCTTTAATTTCTCCTAGGAAAAAATGGGAAAGAAGACTCAAACTTTGGTTACATCCAATATGCGTTTCATTTTCTTTCCTCTCTAGCTTTTGAGAGCTATGTTGCAAGGTGCAACAACCTTGCCTCCCCCCTGGAAGGTAAGCTTTCAATGTGGTCTGCAACACTATAATGGATTGTTTTATTTTGTTAATGGTGGCATACTTCTCAAGGTTTTTGTGTTGTTTGGGTTGCAGGTGGCAGAGGTGGCTCAAATGTAGCTTGATGGGGGCTCTTTAGGTGGCATGTGCAACCTCTAAGCGGTAAGCCTGCAAAGGCCCTTACATTTGCATGTTTATTTTGACAGAGACTTGAGCCTTGGGTTGGGAGCATTAGCATTGTGGAGTTTCCATTGTTGGGTTGATAGTTTGTTTGGGTTCTTTTGATAGTTGGGCATCCAAGGGATGTGAATGTAATTAGTATTTTCTATGTAAAAACATATGTAAGGATTAGGGGAAAAACTTGGTTGTCCAGAGAATGACTTGTTTTTGTGTATAAAACTTCATTGTGATGCATTGATTTGTAGAGTATTGGATTTAACGTTTAAATGGAAAATCTTTGTGTTTGACTTCAATTAATGTGTATGTTTTGGCTTTACAGTGCCATTGCTTGCAATGGCATTGTGGATATCGTGACTGTTATTTCACATCTTATGCATTATATTTGTTAGTGTATGAATCAATAATTTTCGTGTTTGGGGTTTACCTTACGGTCGTGAGCTTGGAATCTGGGTTTGGCCCTTAGGTGAATACGCAGCCTGCACATATGGTTTTTATGTTTATTTAGAAAATATGAATGTGTATTTGGTTATGAGAGTGTATCTCATATGTGTTTAACTCTTGGTTTATATTGAAATTCTTGTGGGTTTTCTAAGAGGCAAAACCCCTTATTGTGTATGTTGCAGCATTTATGTTTTGGTGTTTGTCAGTGGTGCCCATAGGATTTGATCCTGGGATTTGAAATGATTTATATTTTTTGTTATCGTTTATGCCTACAGGATTCGATCCTGGGTTGTTTCATGAAATATGTTGGTAGGTTTTGGCTGGGCATTCCACAGGATTCAATCTTGGGTGCGACTTTGTTTGTTAATAATTTGGTTTATACAAATGGTGAGTTTGGTCCTTGGTTTTTGTTTAATGTAGTTTTGATATTTTTACATACTAATTGGCCTACAGCCAACCCTTAGCAGGTTTCAATGGCTGGGCTTGGTGTAAAATATTTTGTAATGGAATTTATATGAGGTTTATCCCACAACCAATTCTGTAGAGGATTCAATGGTTGGGTTGGGTTTAATAAGAAATATAATCAAGGTATTTTTTAAGGATTCTAATATTATACTTAAGTATAGTATTTTAGGCAATTGTTTTGGATTAAAAATACATGTTTATAGATAGGCGGGCGAATATTAAATATGAAACATCAAATTAACACTGAAATGTGTGAATTTTGGCGAATATTATGATAAAAAATACATTTTATGTAAATAGAGGCGATATTAAATACTAAAAATGACATAATAACGAATTTATTTTTTGAAAAAAACCCAAAAAATAGCCAATTGGTGAAATTTTGCCCTTAAAAATTGCTCTTCTTATAATCATTTATGTTTTAGCATATATTTTAATATTTATTCTTGAGTTTTGTGAATAACGTTTATGATATGTGGTTTATCTTTGATTTATTATGGGAAATGGAAACATACGGGCTAGCAATATGAAATCTACCAGCGATGGAAACTATAACTTTAGAGTTGGATTTTAATGATGTAAGATATTTGATTTATGGTTTCATTTATTGTTTTTGGTTGACAGTTTATTAATTATTTTAAAATGATTTGGACATAGTTTGAAGTTCTACAACTTAGATATTTCACCTCTGGTTTGTAGGTTTATAGTTTTTTTATAACTATTTTATTTGAATGTTTTAGATGCAGAGTTTAATATACTATTGTAGTTTTAAAATGATAATAAATTTTATTTGTCTATCTTTATGAAAGTTCTGATTGACTTTTCATCTAAGTTTGAACAATATACCGAAAACTAGTTATCTTAAAAAATCTATAGTTTAAGTGTAAGATGAACATGATAGATAGTTTAAACAAATACATAGAAGACTTAATTTAAGATATGCCTAAAGGATCATCAAAATAATTATACTGAAAGAATGAAAACTATATATTTTCCTAGGGTTTAGAAGCAAGTAATTCATGTTTTGAGGGTCTATCAACAAAAAGGAAAACCTAGTTGAGCAACATATAATATACATATTTTCATTCAAGATTATAAACCCTTCTTTTGATAAAAATATGTATGAAATGTAAGGAATATAAATACCTCATACCTATCATTTGAATCTATTTTAATGGCTGGAACCCTGCACACTCAATCACACAATAGTAATAAGAACATAGACAATTCTGACCTCATATCTGTTAACCGAATGACTTGGGAACTACCACGTTCCACCCAACCATAACCTAGAACCATTCCTAGTTTTAATCTGGATCCCCCCAAGCTAGTTCCAACATGCAAGTAGTCTAGAGCTCCTAAAGGTAAGGCTTCACCTATCTAGGATAAGAGGTTTTGTACCAGATTGCTTTTCCTTTTTGGAAAAATGCTCTCTGAGAACTCTTAGGAGAATAATGATCAGATAGGATAGAATGAGAGAGAGATCCCCAAGCCTTTCTTTGTCTTGGGTCTTTATATACAATCTTTAGGAAAAGGGACAGTTAAATTTTAGTTACATCAAGAATCATTTGATTTCTTGAAATAATCTTTTACTTAATTTAGGCAAAACCAATATTTATTTATCTTAACTTAGGAAATCTTTTACTAGTTCCTATTTTCACTCTTTTTAGGTACTAAGATACTTAATCACTTTTTTTGTAAATAGTAATAAAAAGACCCTTCAATTATTATTTATAGTTACTATTATTAATGCATATGCTTACCCTTTTATTCATAACATATATAAACTATATATATGTATAACATTTTTACTTTGGGTATCATAAAGCATGATCCCAAATTACATAGTACTTTCTTTAGCTTAGAATCACTTCTTTCATTAAGGCCTTCAGGTAAGGTTGGTCAACTAAGTTAGGAAGATCTAAACCTCCTTGCATGTTGGATTACCTCATATAACGTGGTAGTTCTTTAGTACTTAATGAAATACAGAAATTCAAAATTTCATTTAATCAACTTAAAAATAAGTCAGATGAGATCGGTATTTAATCATAGTCATTTTCACTCAACACAATTAATTTTCAGTAACTCCTAGCGTTATTCAGCGCCCATACTCAACGCTAAAATCAGGGAGCTACACTTAGTACAATTCCAGAGCTTCTCGCTCAACACCAACTCTAGGATTTACTTGTATAATACACCTAAGGATACAATGACCAAGGATCTGATGTTCCATATCTTACACTCAACATTAATTTGGAATGTTCCAGGGCTTATGCCCAACACTTCCAATTCTTATATTTTTATGTGCTGCAAAGGTTTCTACTCAACACAAATGTTTAATAACTCATGCGCTCCAGATTTGACGCTCAACACAAAATGAAATACTCATCTGCTCTAGAGCTCTTTCTCAACCCAATCATTGAATCACTCTTGTGCTTCAGATATCGTGCTCAACACAAACATTAAATACTCATGTGCCTCAGAGCTCTTTCTCAACACAAACATCAAATAACACATGTGCTTCAAAGCTTATGCTCAACACAAAAATTAAATAGTCATGTGCCTAAGAGCTCTTGCTCAACACAAACATCAAATCACTCATGTGCTTTAGGGTCTATGCCCAACACATGCAGTCATATATATATGCGAATATAAAACATATGCATTTGGCTTACGCACAATATATCAAATAAATCATCATACTCATGTGCAGTGGGGTCTTATGCCCAATATACAAAATATAAAATCAAAGCAACATCACATGCAATGGAACTTATGTCCATAAGTGTTAGGTCAAAATTCGGGATATTACATTCTTCACTTGCGAGGTTTGATAAGTGGTAAAAAGGGAACTACTCGAGGAAAAGTAAGGGATCTATTTTCAGCCTGCTCAAAACCAGGTAATCTACTTGTTGAATATGTAAATTTTACTTTGTTTTTTAAATTTTCAGGGTTAAAATGATTGAATTTTGTATCTAGAAAATGTTAGGCAAAACAATTCCTAAATATACTAGAAATTCTAGAATTCTATGATGTTATGAGTTTTATATTGAAAAACACAAACATAGGAAAGAGTATATATATCTTTGATTTTAAACAAAACATAACTACATATTATTATTAATCTTAGCACTGAACCTTGTTGATAGATCTAATGTCCTCCATCCACAAGAGCACTACATTCTTCAGGCTTATCCATTTATAACCTATGAGTTATTTTTTGTATTCTTTTTCATTCTATCTCACATTCTTCTAGTTTCATTCCATGAAGTGTTGGTTATACATTCATCATTTATGAGTTATCCATGCATTCTTACCAGTTATCCATTCATTAACTAAGTATGATTTATTTTTTATATTCAATTTTTTATAATTGTTTTTTCAAATTTTGAACAACTTCCATAGAATCAATCTCGACAGTACAATTGTCTCATGCTTGTCTGTATATGAAAAATCATAGGTCGTATTTCACCCCAAATCTCAAATAAAATCGTCTATCGACGTAATTACTATCATTAATATTAGTAATGCTATTATTTATTTATAAATGTAAACATAGAAAATAATTAATATAAATAAAAAAATGAATAATAATAATATAAGTTCAATTATTTTTACCATGTTTTGGCATGGTAAACATGGTAAGTTAGAACCATAATTGATCATCATTTAAGAATGGTAAAATTTAGTGCATCACGGTCGACTTTCAAGCAAGGTTGACTTCAATCCATACTTGTTTTTTGATCCACCTAGCAGTTGGCGTTATTTTTCGACTTCGACAAGTTTGAACCTAGAGATGACCTTGACAGGTTCAATATTGACTCGATAGATTCAACACCTCGACATGCATCGTCGACACTAGCGATCGACAAAACTACGACAAATTGTCTCTCTATCTTCTAGTTGTCTATAACAATTGAAATTCTAAACTGGTCCAACTTCTCTTGTAACTGAACATAACAAGAAGACAACCCAAGCATTCTCAACACTCTATTTAAGCAGGTACATTATTGTAATATCCAAGAAAGTAAGCAAGAAATAGACCAGAAATGAAGTAATAGAGATTGGTTCGAACTCTTGCATCTTGTTTGTGTGTGTGTGTATGTTTCTATGTGTAGTGTAATGTCTACTTTGCTTATTTTTAATATTCTTCTACCATAAAAATACTCTATTCATTCAGTCGATTTTTTTCCCCATCGATCACCTAGGCACTTGGATCATTGGTAAAAGAGCTTGTTCATGCTTAAGTTCTGTGTAGACACTTCTATCAAGGTTATCTTACTTATTCCTATTCAAACATGCTCACAAACTCTGCAATCTAAGCAGACACTACCTTCAAATTTAGAGTATCTATCTACTCGCACCACTAGACCAAAAATGGCTGAAGAAATAGACAATAGACATGTAACTGGCGAGACATAATAACTCATACAGAAAGCACTGGCTCGATAGTCAACCAAAATGTTCACCTAGTTCATTGAGATTTTCACCTGATTTGCCTTGAAATTAAGAGTATTCTCGATGAGATACAACTTTTACAAAATTAGTCCATTCAAATTCCAAAGGAACTTAGACATATAAAATATATAAGGAAAGATTAACGTAGAATCTATAGATAATTGGGCACAACAACTGGAATCCTATTGCTCTATGAAAAAACTCTCAGAAGCTGAAAATATCACCATCACATCCTTAAAGATGCTGAAATATGTGCATTGCAGGTGGGATAACTTATCGACAAAGATGGAGAAAGAAAAAGACCCCATAAATACATGGGATAAATTTGTCAAGTACGTCCGAAAGGAGTTCTACCCTCCCAAGTGCATTGAACAACAGTATAAGAAGTGGCAGTAGCTAAGGAAATGGAAGCATTAGTTAGTGCAAAGTTACAACAATGATTTCTATCGAATCATGGCGAGACTTGGCATTCAAGAAGAAGAGAAACTAGTTTTTTTAAGTACATCAATGGATTGTCCCCGTATATTTAGCAAAATATGGATTTTATGACTATCGGTACACTTCTGTATGCATTCCACTATGCCAAAAAGATTGAATCCAAACATAAAGGAAAATCATGCTTCGCGACCAAGCTGACAGGTCAAACATCCGACAATAATTCACTAGCCAACTCTGACAAGTCAATACACCCTTCTTAGCCAGCGCCACTAAAGAAATACCATGGAAAAAAACATGCTCAAAAAGACAAGAGGGAACATAGGAAACAACCCCATATCGAGAAATGGTGTGATTACCACAATTCATCATGGCATGATATGGCTGAATGCAAGGCTCGGAAGACTACTTTTGAAAAATTCTCTACCTATGACTTGTCTCACAAAAAACTCGTAGAATAAGATCCATAATTGTTGACCCTTTTGACATCGACATAGAAAAATATGATGGCCTCAACTACCATCGATGGGGAGAAACATGAGTGTCAGTTCCATACATAGATATGGGTTCAAAACAATCCATTTCATTTGATTGTGGATAATGGCATCCGAAAGAACTTTGTTTCTAAAGATCTTGTGAAGAAACTATGTCTTGTCACCACTCCACATCCTCAGCCTTATAATATTGGTTGGATGAAGGATGGAAAGGAACTAAGGATCACCCAATAATGCAAGCTTACCTAATTCATTAATCATTTTGAATATGAAGTACTATGTGGTGTGGCGCCGCTTTCCATAGCTCACGACCTATTTGGGAAACCTTCCTTATGGGATCGACATGGGATCTATTATTCACGGACTTAGAAGGTGATTTTAAAAATATGGAACCAATGGTATGGTATACCAGATCGATGACCTACACCAACGGTTGCAATGATATATGCTAAGAATACAAAGAAGCTAATCAATCATGCTCAAAGATTCGCATTGATCACGATTAAGTCTCAGCATCCTAGGAATACTGCAACAAATAGTTGACTCAAAGACAAATGCAGATTCTAACGAGAAAAGGAGATTGACAATATTCTTGATGAATACTGAAACGTATTTCAAGATCCAGAAGGAGAACCTCTACATTTCCAGGTAAAATACTCCATTGAACTTATTCCTAGTTCTTCATTACCTAACACATCTATTTACAGAAGATTTATTATCAAGAATGAATATATTCATAGACAAATTCAAGATTTGATAAAAAAATTTCACATCGAACCCATCTCCTCTCCTTGTAGAAGTCTAGTTGTCCTCGTTCCAAAGATATATGGGACTTAATGCATGTGCATCGAATATCGGGATCTCAACAAGATTTCATTAAAGAATATATACCTTCTTCCAAGGATAGACTAACTAATCATCAGTTTAAAAGGTGTTAAATTCTTTACTAAGATCGACCTCAAATCATGATATCATCAAATTCCGATCAATCCCCTGATGTATGGAAAACTACTTGTAAAACCAAAGAAGGATTGTTTGAATGGTTAGTCATCCCTTTTGTCTTAACCAATGCAACCGCGACCTTCATGCAATATATGGATGGAATTATTCAACCTTTCATCAACAAGTGTGTCATTGTCTATCTAGACGACATCTTGATTTCCATTCGATCATGGGAAGAACATGTTCGATAGTTTCGACAAGTCCTCGAAACTCTTTGACAACATCGACTCTATTTGAACATGGACAAATGCTCATTTGCGTTGAACAACATCAAATATTTTGGGTGTGTAATCGACTTTGTAGGAATTCATGTCGATCAAGACAAAGTACAAATCCTTAAAAAATTTCCCATTACTTAAAACATTCATGATCTAAGAGTTTTTCTTGGTTTGGAAATTTTTTATTGATGATTCATACTCAGCTTTAGTCACATATCCTGGCCTTTGAATCAATTTACTAAGGGAAATGGGAAAATTGTCTTAAAATGGATATCGACACAACCACAATATTTTGAGAAGCTCAAACACAAGATCTATTCTCCATAAGTACTTGTATTGCCTTATTTGCACCAGCCTTTTGATATTGAGACAAACGCATTGGACTATGCCTTAGGAACAGTGATCTATCAGTCTATTCACCCAGTCACTTTTCATTCCGAAACTTTCAATGACACTATCAGAATGTATTTATCTTATGAAAAGGAATTGTATGCCACTTTGCACTCTCTTAAGTAATGAATACATTACATTATTAGAAAGGAGATAGTCATTCTTACTGAGCACAAGATTTTACTATTTGCCCTGTCCCATTCAAAGTTACAAACAAATTGACAACTCAAGTGGATTAATTACCTGCAACAATTCCAGCTGGTAATTAAGTATTGGAAATGTAAATCCAATGTCCTATTCTATTTTCTAATTTGACCACCCATTACTCTAATTTCTATAGTGATGAGTATGTAGGGCTATGACACCACTACTTGGCCTCAATTGTATTCGGTAGACTGCATATTTTCGGTAATTTATTGACAACTTCAAACTGAACCAATGTCTACTACCAATTGTTTCCTGAAATATACCTTTCTATACAATCTTGGATAACTTTGCATACCTATAGGTGAGCAACAATAGAAGCAAATTTGGGACACACACTACAACAAGACTGTGGGATACTTTGGATTAGTGAAGACCCTTTCTATCAACCAAAAGTATTTCTATTGGCCTTCACATGAGTCTGAGGTCAATATCTATATTCAATCATGTGTGGTTTGTCTCATTACTAAACCTCTAAATTGACGACAAGGATTGTATACACCTTTGTCAGTCCCCAATCGACCATGGGAATCTATTTGTATGGACTACTTGATGGGATATCTGACTACCAAACATGGACATGATGCAATATTAGTAGTAGTAGACATATTTTTCAACATGTCCATTCTCATTCCATGCAATAATACTATGATAGCGCAACAGACTGCTCAACTCTTCTTTGAACATGTATGGAAATATTATGCCTTACTGATGACCACCATTTTCGATAGAGATTCCATATTTGTCAGCATATTTTGGAAGAATCTCTTGCAAAAAATCAACATAAGACTCTACTTATCGAATTCTTTCCATCCTTAGATAGACGAACAGATGGAAGTTGTGGATTGCTTGGTAGTACAACTTGTCTGCATGCACAACTACAAACATCATTAGACATGGGATGAAATTTTCCCATATATACAACATATTTACAATCATGCTCAACACAACTCTTCAGGAAAGATTCCTTGATATTTGTTACTTATTTCAACCTTGAGTTCCCATCGACTTGATTAATTCATCGACACAATCGAAAGATACCGACATTTACTAACAAGAAGTTTACAAAGCATTGAAGTTTCAAGATCAAATATGTAGCATCCAAAAATAAGTAGAAGAAATGTTGCAATGAGCTAATGTGAAATATAATACCCAACACAATAAGCATCATATTCCTCATTCATTTAAAATTAGGGATCAGGTCTAGTTGCATCTCAATAAGGAACGCTTCACTCGTCCATAAAGGAAGCTCAAGCCTTTGTGATATGGTCCATAAAATATTCTTAAGAATATTGGAGAAAACAATTTCCAGCTCAACATTCCTTCATTCCTGGTTCCGCATCCAGTATTTAATGTGGATCTACTTTGACCATACCATGCACCACTGTTGGAACATAACGAATTGCAGACAACAGAGCCCAAAGACATCCATCCCAATGTTCAGGAGCCTCTTCCTTGAGACACCATTGTGAGATGATGGATATGCCATATAAGGATGAATGCAATTCCCTTATTTTAGGTGGCTAAATCTGTATAGCTTCCCACACAAGGAAAATGGCACTCTTCTATTGAACTCACCAACAATTTTCCTCATTAATACGAGAAAACAATGGGGACCATTATTTCTTAAGGAATGAAGTATGATCCAACCAATAGTTGGAATTATTTTTTTGACTTCGACAATTTTAACATCGACATCAACAAGTCCAAACCTGGACACGACCTCGACATGTTCAATACCAACTCGACAAATTCAGCACCTTGACATGCATCATCGAAACCAACGATTGACACGACTAAGGCAGATTGTATGTATGTCCTCCAATTTTCAGTAACAGTTGAACTTATAAACCATTCCAACTTCTCTACGTAACAGGAAGAAAACACAAGAGTTCTCAGCACTCTATTTAAGCATGTACATTATTGTAATATACAAGCAAGTAAGCAAGTAATAGAGAAATAATGAAGTAATAGAGATTGGTCTAAAATATTACACATTCTGTGTGTGTGTGTGTGTGTGGGTTTCCTTCTTTGCTTATTTTTAATATGCTTTGGATATACCAATACTTGATTCATTTAGTCGAATTGTTTTCCCCATCGTGCACCTGGAAAATCGGATCAAATTTTAAGCAAGGTTGACTTCAATCCATAGTTAACGTTAAATCAAAGAAGAATTGAATGATGGCTATCGTTTTTCATGCATGGTTGGAATCATCCCATCATGGTTGACATGACTAGAAGGACATGGTTTATGTTGACTATGGTTGACATAATGAGGAGAACACGACCAACCATTATTTTACCATGTTAAGAAACCATATTAGGAAACCAAAACCGCATTTTAAAAATTTGGTCATATAAATTTGAAGCATGAATAACTTCAATCCACAGTTAACTTTCAATAAAGGTTGACTTCAATCCATATCTGAATTGTATAAAAGGTTGAATTTGAACCATAAATGAATTCAATTCACAGGTGACTTCAAACCATAGTTGAATTTTAAGCAAGGTTGACTATAATCCATGGTTGACATCCATCCATATATAATAATAGTTCATGGTTGAATTTATTTCATGGTTGACTTATCTTGACATCAATACAAGGATGAATTCAAGATTGTATTTAATCCAAGGTTGACTTCAAGATTAACTTCAACCCAAGGTTGTCTTCAATGCAGGGTTCACTTCAATCTAAGGATGAATTTAATCCAAGGTAGACTTTGATCCATGGTTGACTCCAATCCAAATTTTACTTCAATCCATGGTAGACTACAATCAAAGGTTGACTTCAATCCATGGTTAGCTTAATCCAATGTTCATTTCAAACCAAGGTTGACTTCAATCCATGGTCATGTGCAATCCAAAGTTTAAACCAAGCCAATGTTGACTTCAATCCAAGTTTGACTTAAATATGTATGGCTTAATAAATATGACTTTCCTAATAAATATTGATTGCTAAATTAATATGGCTTTCCTAATATTTATGGCTTTCTTTAAAGTCAACCTTGCTTAAAATTTAACCATGGTTTGAAGTCAACTATGAATTGAATTCAACCATGATTTACTTTAAAGAACCATTATTGACATAACCAGGAAAACTATGGCCAAACATTATTAGATTATAGTATGTAGTATTTGACCATTGTTGGATTATTGCTAACCATGGTCGACGAAGGGTGTCAAATGATGATGAAACACATTTGAGAAGATTAAACAATGGTTGACCAATATTTTCACATGGTTTAGTTTAGGAAACCATGCTTATATATGGTTGATTATAGTACACTCGTTTGTTTTTATTTTGATCATAATAGAAATTTGCTTTTCTCATGGCCTCTTCCAAAGTTTTTGGATTATCATATTTGATTCTCTCTTTAAACATAAAAGGTAAAAAACAAAGGAAACACTGAATATTTTGTTTTTCATCAATAATGTAGGGTACATAACGTAATAAACTTAGAAATTTGTTGCATAGTTCTTTCATTGTCATTGCACATAATATTAATTCATAGAATTCTTTAGCCTTTTCCTCATAATATTGTTCCAATAAATTTTATCTTTTAAATTTTTTCTTAAAATTTTTCTGACTTATAGGACGTTATTTAATTCTTTTTACCTTTCCTATTTTTGAAATAATCAAAACCCATCTCAATACTTAGGATAAATAATTAATATGTTTGATTAATTTCCTAGGTCCTACACTAGATAGTTTGCACCCAATTCCAATTATGTGGTCAAACTTTCCCAAACTACCTCATCTAGCACTTTATAAATATCCTAGATAATATTCTGACAACTCTGCATTCTTCCAATATTAGCAAGTGTGGAGTTCTACTTTTTGCAGAGTTTCCAGTTTTTATGTAGTTTTAAGGGAAAAGCTAAAGCTAGTTTTAAGGTAGAGTGGCTTGTTTTTTGCACCAACTCACCTTCTTTCTTTTCCTATTATAAAAGAATTATAACTTCCACTTTCCATCAATTATGATCTGTACCTACTCATTCAGTAAATTCGTGAGCATCTTAACTGGTTTGGAAAGTGCTTTATGCACTTATGGGGGATTTTGACTAGTTTAGTAAGCCTTATTTTGTAGTGATTCGAATAGCATCTTTGAGATTTCGAGTCCTTGGAGTATCTGGATCATGATCAGCCTATATATATTTAATGATGGATGCTGTAAATTAATATCAACAACATTTTGTGTTATTCAACATATCCAGTCTCCTTCTTGAGTGTTTCTTGCATATTTTCAAGTAATTTTGTGAGTTCAATTGATATAAAATTGGGCTTAATTTCCACATGGTATTAGATCCTTGGTAGATCGATTGTTCTCCTCTTCCAATTGATTTTTGCACGGTCGAAATGACTCACTGGAAGTGCATTTGTTTGTTCAAGGGAACAGTTCTTGAATAATGGATCAATCTCAACAAATCATTTTCACTCCAGTGAATGGAATGGAAGGAAAGGATGGAGATTCTGATGAGGAGTAAAGGCCTCTACAGAGTGACCATGGAAACTGAATCTCAGCCTAATGCAGCAGCTGAGAAGATAAAATGGCATAATAGGAGAGATGAGGCATATGGTCTCTTATGTCTCAGCATATCTAGAGACATTCTATTTCATCTTGGAGGGTTGAATTCGCCAAATGAAGTATGCGAGAAGCTTCAATATTTATTTGGGAAGATAGATAATATGAAGGTTCGTCAAATGGAGAACGAGATAATCTCATTGACTCCAAGAAGATACGAATCCTTGCAAGTCTACTTCTCCAAATTTGCATCATTGGTTTTGTAGCTAAAACAGTGTGGTATTGACAAAGAACATGAACAATTAATCTTGGCCTTTCGAAGCTTGTCCCTAATTAGTCAGTATTTTTTTTTACCTTCCATGCCACCAATTTGATAGTTTGAAACTTCAATATGAATTCATGGAATATTTCATGGAATCCTTGACTCAAGAGAAAAAAAAATTGGTCTTGATGGGCACTATCAAACCTTCCAAAGATCAAGCTTTGGTTGTTGGAGATTCCAATTTTGATTCCAAAGGAAAGGAGAAGGCTAATAAACTTGTAGATAAAAATAATACAAGTACAAGTCTCAAGAGGAGTCCTCAAACTCTAAGAATAAGAACTTTCAGAAGAAGAAAGGTTGAGGTTAAGGTTGAAAGTGTGCATATTGTGGTAAGGTTTTTCATCCTGAAAGATCTTGCATGAAGAAGAAAATAGACATGTTCAATCAAATCCTAGAGAAGAACAACATCTCCCTTCATGATGGTGCAAATAATAAGGAAGGAAGGAGGATCTAGTTTCGAAGACAATGAGAGAGTTCATGCCCTCATTGCAATCACTGTAATATCTCCTTCCTTTATCATCGATTCTGGAGCTTCTATGAACATGGTTTCAACAAAGGAAGCATTCTCATCTATTGATGATTTGAAGGTTCCAAATATTTTGATAGGAGATAACTCATAAACTGAAAGTAAGGGTGAAGGTAGAATTGATTTTGACCATGGTTCCTTCAATAATGTCTGGTATGTCCTAGGTCTTGCTGCTAATATCTTGTCATTCTAATAGATGACCCACAATGGGTCTCCTAAGAATGTTGCTTCCTATCCCAATGAAGTTTAAATCTCTAATATTGTGAATGGTAGATTCATTGCTAAAGGTTTTCTAGATCATAGTTTAAAAGTATATAGGTTCTCACACTTCATACCTTTCTCTAACCCGCTCTACTATCCTCACCCATGCCAATGAAGCAATAAAACTTTGTCATGAGATTTTTGGCCATATAAAATATAAACACCTTTTATATTTCTGTGAGAAATATATGATTTCATGGCTACCAAAGATAAATTTTTCCAAGGGAGTCTGCCAAGGTTGCATTCTAGGAAAAAATCCCAAGCATAAGTCTGAGAGAGTCATTCATGAGTGAACTAAAGCACCACTTGATCTCATACACAGTGAAATTGATGGTCCCTTCCCTCATATGTCCATGATTCAATACAAGTATTTCTTACCCTTCATAGATTAATTTTCCATGCAGTGTTGGGTTTACTTCCTTAAACTCAAATCTGAGTTTTTTTACCACTTCAGGGTTTTAAAGCCTTTGTTGAGAACCAGTATGTGAGGAAACTCAAGATCCTCATATTTGACAATAGTGGTGAATATGTAAAGTATAATTTCATTAAATATTGTGAGTATTAAGGTATCTAGATGCAACACTCTATTCCTTACACACCTCAGCAGAATGGTGTTGCTGAGAGGAAGAATATAAGCCTCAAGGAGATGGCTACTTGTAAGATGGATTCTAAGACTTTGCCACCAAAGTTTTGGGATGAAGTTATAAAATGTGCATCCTATATCCATAATAGGGTGCCTCACAAGCAAATTTATTTATTTATGCATTTTGAAGCTTGGAGTGGCAACAAGGATGATGTGTCTCATTTCAGGATTTTTGGCTCAAGGGCATGGGATAGAATCCCATTAGATAAAAGGAGGGATTTGGAACCCCAAAATAAAGAGTTTCTATTTGTTGGGTATTTTGAGGATTACAAAGGGTATACTTTGATAAACATGAGTACTGAAAAATCCTTCATTGAAAAAAGTGCTCAGTTTCAAGAAGAGTCTCTACTAGCAGTAGAAATTGGAGATTCCTCTTCACCTCCTCCACCTTTGGTTGTAAGTGAAGGAAATAATGAAATTTATTATTCTGAAATTTCTGATAATGATGATTCAATTTCATATCCAAACACCCCCACAAGGCTAAAGTGGGAAGCAAATACCATTCAAGCAGTTGGGGAACTAACTTGGGATCCTAGTGATTCTAGGAGGACTAGATCTCAATTCGAGAGTGTCCTTTCTATCAAGGACCCTTTCCTTGTTTATAAGTGTTTTATAATGATTTAATATGACCCACAAACATACGAAGAATCATATTAAGACCAAATTTTGAAAACATCCATGAAGTAATAATTTCATTCGCTCCAAGAGAATGACACATGGGAACTAGACATTCTCCCTCCAGGGATAAAGTTAGTCAAGTGTAAGTTGGTTTTCAAAACTAAATTTTCTGATGACCATTATCATTTGAATTACAAGGAAATTTTAGTTTCCAAGGGATTCTACCAAGTCCAATTGATTGACTAAAACGATACCTTTGCACCAATTGCAAAGATCGACTCCATAGGACTAGTTTTGTCCATTATAGCTTCCAAGTAGTGGGAGGTACATCACATGAATGTGAAGAGTTCCTTTCTACATGGTGTCACCACTTGGGGTCTCTTAAAATTACTAGTTTTCAAAATTTGTCCCACTAATCTTACATAGTCTTGAAACCCTTTGTGTGATATCTGTGTCAAGTCAGAAATATATGTGGTAAGCACAACAAGGAACTCTAGTAGGGAACATGGCTCAACAACTTCCCTGTCAGAACTAGACTAAGATTCATATTCACTTTCACCTTGTTTCTACTTCTATCACACCTTGGAAATTTAGGGAACAAGGCTCGGCAACTTCCCTATCGGAATTATATTGAGGGTCATCTTCACTTTCACCTTGTTTCTACTTCTATCACACCTTGGCCTTTGGCACTATCTACTTCTGTTGCAGATCTCCTGTGGTGATCTCTGGAAAAATGTATTTGAGTGGAAACCTTGCACCATCTTAGACTTTCGCACTACCGGCCAGAGAAACACTTCTCTATAAAAAGTTTTTTTCCATCAAGTAACAAGGGACTGTTGAATATTTGAAAATTTCCAAGTTTGATCCTTGGGACTGCACAAAAGTGGTGTCATGATTCATCCCAAACTGTATTTTTTTTTATGAGCATCCGACAAGGAATTTGGAATTATTATCATAGGGTTTGTGGTCACAACCATTTGATCATACCACTTACCAAATTCTACACCATTGAACACCCTATTTTGAGCATCACTCTCACTCTTCCATGGATCGCATGGCAATGCCAACATTTGGGAGGTTTCCACTTCCACATACTGAAATAAATTAACAAGTAACCAAACATGAAATAGGTGGATGAATTTTGGTCATCTACATAGGCCAAGAGAAACTCATCTATGATGAAATTTCACCAATTCAACTTAATGCCCTAATCATAAAATTTTGCCTTAAACAAGGCAAAATTTACTTCCACATGATTTGACTGGAAATGAGCTAGTAGGAAAATTGAATATGTTGATTGTTTCTAAAGGATATCACTGCTTTCGAGATGCCTATATTTGTCTTGTATCTACTATACAATCTCAACTCATATTTCTTCATCCCATGCTAGTTGGAATCTTGGAATGAATTCAACACATCCTCACCCTCAATGGAAATATCTACCAACAGTTGACTATTATTGACATGAATGTAATAGGTCCGGTAAAGCCACAAGGAGTGTCCATGAACCCTACTGAGCAATTTGTACACCGTATAACCTTACCTATGGTGCCAAGTCAGGTATGTCTCTCAAAATTGTAAGTGTATACCTCCTCAATGAACACTTATTTCATGAAAATTGGAAGCATTTGATTTTGTTGACTATTACAAGTAAATCCATCTTGATGATGAATTCCACAATAACGAGAAATACAATATATGATTTTAGTAATGACATATATATTTTTCTACCTTCTTCATCTATATATCCCTTGATTTGAGACTATGGGAGGGTTAATTTTAGTTGTTTCTTTGGACAACTATTTAGGGAAATTATTGCTACTTATCATAGTTTTGGCACTTGAAAATATTTGAGAGCATGGGGGTTTCTATTGGGGCTAGGTTGAAATCTTGTGCTAGGAAACTACAAGCAATTATACAAAATAAAGCAAGGAAGAAAAAGAACATAAGATAATTTGAGTGAACATAAGTGCAACACCTTATATAAGAAGCTAAAACTAATCCAAATTGACCTTATTTAAATTCCATAATACAACTTATAGGAATCAATTGGAAAAATTAGATATGTGCACCCTATTTTCAACAGTGGAATAGTGAGGCCACAAACCTCATCTTGACCTTCGATTGGTAGACTCCCCTGATGAGGCCTTGAGATATTTCTAGTCCCTGATCTTAGAAAAACTAAGAATTCCCACCTCATCTCTTGGCACATGGCAGTTGCTCAACTTCCCCTTTTGGGAATTGGTTTGTCATTACCAGGTTCTTTCCCATGGCATTGAGTGTTAGGAGAATCTTGATGGATCAATCCCAAGTTTGAACTTTCTCCCAAGGCCTCACATTACGGCCTCTCAGACCTAGTCCTTCCAATAGTACCTGAATCAGGGACCAATTATATAATATAAGCAATTCAAATGGACAAATATGGACCGCTAACATTACATAGACACCCATATGAAAAACAAGTTTTATCAATAAGAAAATTTAAGCTTATGTATTGATCTCTTACCATCCTACTTGCACTTGCATCTCATTTAGGTAGAAGGTTAACCATCCAACCAATGAAATTTGAAGTGTGCTTATACACCTTCAACTCTAAGATTCACAAGAGAAGGAGAGATATTGACACGGTCCCATTGCGGCCCAATCTTCTCATCACATATAACATGCTTTAGAGATCTCAACCCTCCTGTTGATTTAGGAATATTCCTCGACCAAGAGCTCAAAAGAAGTTGAATATCATTATCAATTTTTCCAAGAGCTCAAAAGAAGTGGACAGCATATAAAAAATCACTTTCCCTTCAAAGGGAAACCTTCCATCTCTGAAAAAATGGAGCATCATCATTTATGCACTGTGCTAATATATTTTTCTATCTATCTTGAGTGTATAAATATCCATTTCCATCCCAAGGTGAGGGAAATCCCTTTTGAATAACATCATGAAAAATTGCTCGAAAGGATACAATATCCCTCAATACAGCATGTTCCTTGGTCTAGGCTTTCTGGACTAGATTTCTCTTTATAATCACTTAGATTTAGGTTATCCATAACCTTAGGTAAACCATCGGTTGATTCTGCTTGAATTTCCATGGTATGATAGTCCTGGCTTCCATCAACTTAGAATTCTCCAATTTCAATACAATATTTCTCTTTCTGAAGTGATCCATTGAATCCCTTCCATCATTTTCTTATAGATCTTCTCCTTTTCTTCCTACATAGCTAGAAGCTTCGAAGTTTGAGCATGCTCACTATCTGACACCTTAAGCTTCTTCTTCAGCACTTGAATATCTGTTTCATTTTTCTTTATCAAGGATTCAACTAGTATTGGATTCATTGGATCAGGACCTAAAATCACTTTCTGCTAAAGCTATTTTGTAATCATTTGTTTGGCCTTGGTGGTCAATTTATCTTGCCTCAATTGCTTCTAATAAATCTTATTGACAAGGATTTGTAGCTTATTCATGCTTAATTGATTATAATAAATCTTATTGACCTTTGTTAGGAACCAGAGTCCTAGACATCAAATGAGGAAATAAATTCACATACCTAGACATTGGCAATGGTTAAATAAGGAAAGACTATCAGCACAAGTAATCCATCTTGAGAAGATGATAAGCCTCATAGTCAACTTCAATTGTTGACATTAGAGGAAATTTGGGGTCTAAAATGGGCCTTATAAGAAAAAGTGCCAAAAGTAAGTTCTTGTGAGTTGGAATTCAAGAACCAATAGAATTTCAATAAAATGAGTCAACCATAATGGTTGAATTGACATATTTGTCATAAAAAAAACTATTTTTTGTGTTCGTATTTTCGACATATCTCCCTGTGTTTTTACACAAATTTCGATCGGGAGAGCTCGTTGGATGCGGAATTTGATTATGTATTCAACGAGTACCCACACTGCATACTTTTGACGGACCCTGCTACCCCAAAAACAAGAAATACCTGAAAAAATGTGATGATGACGTCATCATCACAGTTTTTCAGGTATTTCTTGTTTTTGGGGTAGCGGGGTCCATCAAAAGTATGCGGCGTGGGTACTCGTTGGATGTAGAATCAAATTCTGCATCCAACGAGCTCTCCCGATCGAAATTTGTGTAAAAACACAAGGAGATATGTCGAAAATACGAACACAAATAGTATCTTTTTTCTTTCTTCCTCCAAAATTAATAAATATTATTTTTATTTTTTTAACTATTATTTTATTATTTTAACTATTATTTTATTATTTTCCTTAGGAGGCCCATTTTAGACCTCAAAATTCCTCTAATGGAATATGGATCCACTAAGTGTGAAATCCATACACTACACCTATGTTGGTGGGAACCATAAATAGTCTTAGTGTTGGAAGGGTGCAATTCAATGTGTTTCATAATTCAGGTAAGAGAATCATTCTTTGAAGCAAGATAAGGATCAAGGTTTTGGCTTGGTTCTTTGGAAGCATACCTCCCTGCTTAAGTAGAAACCCTATGGGGATTTTTGTTCTTTCAAAATATTTTTTCAGGTCAGAAGAGGTAAGAATCAGAGCATAACAAAGAGCCATGAACTTAAAGGCATAGCCCATTAAAATACTTAAATACTCAAAAAATACTTACGTGAGTGATGTTCTTCCAAAGTACTTGAGAAGGGGTAAATCTCTAGACTTTACCGTCTTTGTATAGTTCATAGGTTGTGTGGAAGCCACCATAGACTTCCTTGCAAACATATTGGTAAGGAGTTCCAAGGATTATGTCAATACAAACAATTGGGGTGTTTTTTATACAAAAAAATATTAAATTCAACAACATGTAGTGGTGGCATTAGGTTTTCAACAAAAAGACTAAATTCAAAAATAGTAACCCTTCAATTTTTTGTTGTTCCATGCTTCCTTTTTGGACAAAAAAGATTTAGTTTTACAATTGGGTAGCTATGAAGAATTTACTTTCAAAGGTGGTTGTGTATGCACCCTTAGAGTTTCTGTTGTGAAAGAATAACTTCTGCACTAAAAACAGAAAGAGACCATGCAATGAGAACAAAGACCTCACTGGGGCTTATTGAAGAACTGAAAGATTATCTCTCAGCTCATGAGATAATCACACCAATGAAATAACTTGGCACAAAGAAATACGCCAGTTCAGAGAAAAAATCTCTAGTAATGCCCTTGGGAAAGTTCTTTTCTTCCGAGATAAATGAGAGAAGGTTACAAGGGTCCTCTTTGTGGGGTTATCTAAGAATTCAAATATGATATTATCTGATCCAAAACCTACCCTAAACTATTGTAAGTAAACAACATTGATTACAACCATTACTCGGTGTCGACAACATTTGTGTCCAAAATATGAATCATTTAGTACATTTATACGAATGATGCCATGTAATGGAACATTACTGTATGTTATGGGAGTATGATATTGGAAATAATGTAAACCCACTTTTGATGGCATGATTGGTAATTTACACCATGCTAATTCTAGTATCCTAATTGAAATCAGTACAATGCCAAAAGAGTCTGGTTGATAAAGTTCCTTTAGTTGATACCAAAACAAGCATATCCTGTCAGCATAGAAATTCAGAAACATATTTTCTCACTTCATTGTTTTGAAGGAAACATTGGCACATAAAGCTTAAAATTAAGAAAACATCAACTCCATCACAAAGCGGAGTATGATTTTCATCTCAAATTACATTTCATGATATCTTATATTACAAGTAGTAAGTATGTATGTGTTTTCCAGAGTCTTAGTGAATCCACTCAAATATTTGTGCAACGGCAAGATGAAGCATTCTATCACAATGATAGTATGTCAAAAGTGATTTCTCCAATGCTATATTTAAACTTTAAACTCACTCGATCAGTTTCATTATATTTTATGCATGATTTCACTTCAATAACTTTAGATAGTTCAAATTTAGTATTAATGTAGCAAAACAAATTCACAATTCGAAATTTTATTGTGATCATGGGAACAACAATCAACATTCATGTGATATTTCAAATGTAAAGGGGAATACATATCTTGTAAATTGATTTGCAAATCCTTTCTCTTACCTCAATTTTGTAATAGTCCTCAATTCAAAGATAAGTTTAACCGTAAGACAAAATATAAATTGTCACATTAATGAATAGCACAAGCAATCTAAATTGTACATTTGAATTGGGCCGAATTCTCTTTAGATAATCTCAATTTTTCTGAGATGATCATCTTAATCAGTCACAGTCACATCTCAAATATTTGTGATCAATGTACAGATAATAAGAACAGTGAGGTTCTTAGCTTCAACTGGTAGATTAAGTAGTAAGCATGTCCCAATTCCATTTCCCCTGCTATTAGATGCTCTTATATCCCCAGAATCTTGTTTTGAAGAATGCCAAGGCCCAAAACAATGAAAAACACCCTTGAAATGATA
>LPNX010234195.1:0-78640 GCA_001517045.1 Pseudotsuga menziesii | reverse complement strand
TATATATATATATATATATTCCATGGTAAAAAAACAGAGTAGGAAAAGGAAACCTTATCAAGATTTGCAGTTACCATTGAATCCCCGTGATTTCCAAGGAGGTGGTTTTTTTTTATCCATTGCTATGTCAACTGCATTTTGGAACTCATCATCCTAGACATGTGACATCTGCAACAATTGAAAATTCAAGAAAGTGGAACTTAGTTCTAATGACTGGATAATGTGTACTGACTAGGAAGAATGGATCGCTTTACAAGATGAATGTCTCTATTTAATAGCATTTTAAACACATGCGACCTGAAAAGTAGGATTTGCATAGCCATTCATGCATATAAATTGTGAATACATCATCCCTCTAATCTCAACTTCTTGCATGTGTGCTCTACATTTCAAACCCTATTGCAAGGGGGTCTTTTATGACTGGTTAATATGAGAAGCAACTGTAGTTGTGTTAGGAGCAAACATCTTACTTATTGATGAGCAATGTGTCTGTAGAACCTGTAACTAAGCTACACAACTGAATGAAAATACATTTTTTTTAACTTTTAATTGAAAATTGAAAATACATTTTAATAAATGAATGAAAAACAATGGATAACAAATACTAGAAAATAATAAATAGAGAATCCAAACATGGCTACAATCTACAAAAGGTAAAAAATTGGTAGAGAGAAAACAAAATAATAAGGAACTATTGTGCAAAATTAGAGACTAACAAAACTATCCTCAATCTCAACAGCTTCATTTGTGACAAAATTCCTAATATACTGTTAACGATCCTGAATATGAATGGCTATACAGCTCTTAGCATATCATCTGATGTGTGCTTGGTTGCAATCTAACCACTAAAGAACTTTCTCCTTTGGCCATCTATAGATAGATTTCACAAATTCCAGGTTTGACATTCTTCAGGAATGCATTCTAACATTGAGAAAAAAGAGAATTTTACCTTCTCGATAGATTAAAAAACTTACATCTCTAGTAAGATAACCTCATTCCATATTATAGTCCAATTGTGGATTAACAACTAAAAGTTTCATATATAGGAGCTGCAATATAGCACAATAGCCAAAAATGAAGCATGAATGTTACAAAATAAACTTGTTCTAGAGCCTGTTAAGCACATTGGCCATCCGTTAAGTACACTGAACCTCCATACCTCCACATGACACTGTAGCGCTTGTACATAGTTGATTATCTCATCAAGCATAATTGTTTTCCCAATTATCTTAAAGAACAATAATTTCTCAATATTAGCTTGTTGATGCACAACATACCTTATTTCATTCTCGGGTCTCTGCCAAGTAGAAGTACCTTATTAGATCGAGGAACAAGATCTTGCAAAAGTTTCATCTGTTCATTGATCTTTTCTCGTCTTTCCTGTCATTCAAGAAACTAAATTTGTTATTTTCTTTCAAATCACTTCAAAATCCTATCTTGAATGAAAAAAGTTAATATTTGAAAGACAAAATGTTGAGCAAATCTTTCACTAAGAAAATAGGAACCATACCCTCTCTTCTAGGCTATGGTTTTCAGTCACTTGGCCTCTTGTTTCCCTCAAATGAATGTAATCTTGTTTGACTGGCAAAGAAGAAGGTGTGGCATCATCTACTGATTGTTTGGGACAAAATTCAGTCGTGTCAGCACTATTACTTTCTTCAAGCTTATCCTTTATTTTATCCTTGTCTTTTGTAGTATCTATTGAACTTTGTAATTCTTTTCATTCCTCTCAGTGTCATTTGCTTCCTTGGTCTGTTAAGGAACAAGGTTGACAACATTAGAATATATGTTCAATAAGAAAGGATATTTCCAAGACTCAGTCAGAATGCACAAGTGTACAAGTACCAACTTTCACAGTGTCAAATGCAGCTTATACTGGTGAAAAAAAGGCTTTGAAGACAATTCCAATTATTTGATAGTTATACTTAAGCATGATTTTTGTAATTTAATGTAGTAAAATGAATTATACCATTGCACTTAGTTGTACTTAAAAATATCATTGCACAATGGTTTTTTATTTCTCATATAGTAAATAACTGCATGAAAGATAATACATTAATGTGTTTTGAATCCTGATTGTTTTGAATTCTTAATTTGAATGTGTTAGATTAGATTTCCCTATTTTACACATGAACTTGGTTATTGTTGTTAGCTATTGAACATTATAAATAATTTGCTTCATTATTTTTCTACTTTACAATTCATTGTTTTTCTACTGATATTTGTTTATTGGATTTCACAGGAGTGAACTTAACTAAGTGGGCCATTGAGTATGAAGAGCCTGTTGTTGAGGCTTTGCCATTGAGTATGAAGAGCCTGTTGCTGAGGCTTTCAAGTTGCTAAGTATGGGTTAATTGAAGCTGCTACAGGATCTAAGTATGGCTTAGCATCCAAGTACAAGTGGGATGGTTTTGCAATTGTAATATTTTGAAAGTCATCGATGTACTAGATGTAAAGCTATATGGAGATAGTTTTTGAGAAAACTCATATTTATCATGATACTTGACATTTCATATAATATAATTTGTGCAGTTTAAACTTATATGGTTGTACTTTATATTATTTATAAGTGTTGTAATTAACCAATTAATGTGACATTGCATAATTCACATGTGTATTAGATGATGATAAATCATGTATGATTCTTTTTTTTAATTTAAACATAATATCATATTAAAAATTTATATTGATTAATAATGCACACCATTAAAACTACTAAAATATAATAACCACACATAAAACAAGTAAAAATGACTAAATTAGTGACCAATAAATGAGATTAATGACCAAAATTCGTATATCAATGACCAAAAAGCAGTTTTGGTGGCTAATTTACGGTCTTTTATTACCCCACCAAATTTGGTCATATTCTAGTTTCTCATGTCATCGTTAATTTGATCATAAATGTGGTCATATATTTGGTCATTGATTCAAATATATGACCAAATTAATGACCAACAGACAAGCTATAAATGACCAATTTTGATCGCGTAATAAAAAACCATAAATTAGCCACCAGCGATCACCAAACCAAAAGTGGTCATTGATATGCAGATTTTGGTCATTTTTTTTGTCACTAATCTCTCATTTTCCACTAGTGTTGGGGAAACTGAGAAGTCTTTCTCCCAAAACTTAAACTAAATAATTTTATTGCTTAACAAGGCGCTAATGATCATGTTTTTGTTCTGGTTAAATAAACGACACATATTATTAAACTTACAATTGAAAATACGATGATTAGTTACAGTCGCCATTAACAAATTATTGTTGTTTCCATATCAGATATATCTCTCATGATGTTCTCTTTATGTATTACAGGTACTATGGTTCACCAAGTCAGGATGGGAAATTGCAAAATTGGGAAAAGGTTGCATCTTTGGATGGCTGAGATTCATGGAAGATCAAGATCTACGGTCCTGAAGAATTCCATTGTTTTAACTTGCATGAATGAAATAAATTTCTTAGATCGGCAAAATGCGGTAGGACCTATATTTTTCAATGGATAAGATCAAAGGTGGAGTCATATCTATGGTGGACGTGCATTTCATTGATCCAACATGCTCATGGAAATGAACTTTTCATATTGGGGGAATTAGTTAAAGGGCCACATATTTCAACAGAGGATATCTAATCAAGATCAGATCTACGGTGGAGAAAACTTCCACTGATTCAACAAGAATGGGGAAATGAAATTTTGAAATCCATAGAATTGGTTAAAGGGAGACATATTTCAATGGCTGAGATGAAGGTTTGATCTAGATCAACGGTTGAGGTTGATTTCGCAGATTGAATTTGCGTGGAAGATGGAATATTTCGTAGCTTCGAAATCGTTTAGACATGGCAGGATTGGGCGGAGGAGATATTGGTAGATTTGTGATCTATGATAAAAATCAATTTCAAAATCCAAAGATTCAAGAAAAATAAAGGATCATGTATTTCCATCAGAGCAAGGCCTGTGTAATTTTTTTTCATTTGTTTGTTTTATGAAACCGTTAGATTCATCCAGGTGGGCGAATAAGAATCGAGTGGAATCTCTTGGGTGATGGATAGAGATAGTATAAATAGGGTTGTAGAGCACCATAGTAAGGATTTTTTCTTGGTGAAAGAATTCTAGACTATTTTTGTAAAAGAGCTACCTCTTTGCTAATAAGAAGGATCATTTTGTTGGAACAAAGGGCCTTCGCAGATATTTAATCAAAATTTGTGGAATGCATATTGTAGAACTATTTATTCGTGCTTCTATACATCATACAATGAGATTGTTCTAACCTCCTAGAACTATTTCCGTGGTCATGAATGTCTATTGTCTGTATAGATGTATGTGTTAACAAGGTAATAAATGGTTTAATTATATTAGAGCTATCTCTGGTATTCTTTCTGCTTTGAATGTGATTATTGTGTTGGTACAGTTATCTATTAGAATTTTATTAACATTTATAGTATATTACTTTGAACTCTAAATTTTCTCTCGGGATAGGATAGAATAGTTTAGTTTCAGATCTAAATTAGACCTGCATTTAGCTTAGGCACCTGCATTTCATTCTTTAAGCAAAAATCATATAAACGGTGGACTGGGATGTAACCAGTAAAATATTAAATAACTTAATCTACGATAGTCAGAACCATGAACCAGACGGATTCCCCACACTAGACGGTGTCTGGTCTAATTGGGATTGTTCACCGGGGAGAATCCATACTGTTTGGTACCTAGGATTTTTCTAGGAATCAACACCTTCACAGACACAATCATTGACTATATCAATTCAATCACCCTTTGCTCAAACTACTCCAAATATGGAAACCCAACCTCCTAATAGGATGGATTCTATAATAGCTGCTAGATATCCCTCTCTAATTTTACCCCAACCTTTAAATGCCCTTCTTGGTGGACATTATTAGAAGTATCTACTAAGATTCAATGACCAAGGATAGGATACAACATAAGAACATTGGAATGCCTATTTTAGCTATGTTGATAACCAAAATATAGAACATCGGGATGTATGGATGCAAATCTTTGTTCAAAGTTTAGACGGGGAAGTAAGGAAATGGTTTATAGAATTTATTCCAAATTCAATTGATCGAATAAATGCTTTGGAAGAAGTATTTATGAGGAAGTAGGTAGATACTAAAGATTATCTCTATTATAATACTGATTATGGAGCCTTAAAAATAAAGCATAGGGAAACAATCACTTATTTTACTAAACGTTTTAATAAAATGTATAGTAAAATTCCTAGAGAGATCAAGCCTACTGAAACATCTGCAAATTTAAGCTATGTCAATTCTTTTGATGCTAAATTTTCTCTTTTGATAAGGGAAAGAGGAGACAATACCTTAGTAAACATGCAAGAAGTCTTAGAGGTGGAATGAAATTTGATGAAAGATAATAAATTGAGAAATAAGTCAGATCATCATGGAGAAGACAAAAGAAAGAAAAAATAAATATCACTGGCTACTTACGGGACAGAAGTAGCAGATAGTAAAATGGATTATATGACCAAACTTATTAAAAATCTATCTATAAAAATCAGTAGCTTGGAAATGGAAGATAAAAATCAAAATAAACCTGTTCGGGATAATGATAATAAAAACCCTAATCAATTTAGAAGAGCATTCAATCCTAGGTTTTTTCCTAGAGATAGGAAAACAATGAAGATCGAAAAATACAACCTCATTTTCAAAATAATTTGCAATGGGATGATGAGTATTATGAAATAGATGAGATGGAAGTTGATTATATAGAACCTAATATTGATCAATTAGATGTTGTATCTTCTTCTCAATGTTTAACTAAATCTGAATATCACTATGCAAAAATGGTTGATTATCATGGAACAAATTATTTTGAACAAGAATCATATATGCCATAAATTTGTCAAGAAATGCAGCAGAATTCATATGGTCTTATATCGGGGATGAAGCAAGCATCACAGGTCAAGAAGAATGTAAAGAATGTGCGTACAAAAGAACGTTTGCCTCTTGAGAAGAAGCGAGAACAACAAGGACGGAGGAATAGATTTACAAAACAATAATAAGTATGGAAAATTGCTCCTAGTTTTAATTTAGAACATGAAATTAACAAAATCAATATTCCTTTCCATTGATTGAGCTAGTTAGGAATAAGACATACAGGGATTTGACTCTTAAAATACCGAATTCTTCAGCAAATCTTATTCCTTCATATGTGATTAATTTTCAAGATGTGAATCTGATCATTATTTTTGGTTCTAAAACATTTGATCAACCAGATGATAAATTTGATTATCCTCCTCAAATTTATATCACACTTACAGTTCATGATCAAATGCTACAGAACTATCTTTTAGATTCGGGTGCTTCATACAATATCATGCCAAAGGCAAACATGGAATCCTTAGGTATTTCTATTACTAAACCCTATCATGATGTCTATGCTTTTGGCTCTAGAGCAATAAAATTTCTTGGAGTCATTAAGGGATCTGGTGGTCAGTATTACATAGTTACCAATGAAAAGTGTACTCATGGATGTGGTCATAGCTGATATTTTCCCTAAATTCGGTATGCTATTATCAAGATCTTGGGAAAAAAGGGTAGGGTAAACCCTGCAAATGGTATTTCTTATGCTACAATACCGGTATTTGGAGGTGAGTATAGAAGACTTTATAGAGAAGTACAGCCTGCATACTTGGTCAGTGATAATAAAAATCCTACAAACCATCCAATTTATTTAGTTCAAGAAGATTTTGGTTCTTGCATGTTGCATCTAAATGATGATAACATAGGTATTCTACAGGTTGAGAAAAATCATACAGTCCAACCTAAAATGAGAGATCAAGATTATTTATGGCAAATGGACTTCGATGGTTCAGCATGGAAAGAAGGAGCATAAGCAGGTATTGTGCTTATTTCCTCTCAAGGTGATATTATTTCCTTAATGTATAAGCTGGAATTCCAAACAACAAATAATATTGTTAAATATGAGGCATTGATTTTTGGGTTAAGGGCTGCAAAAGATTTGAGCATTCAGCCCCTTACTGTGTTTGGCGACTCTGAATTAATAGTATAACAAGTGAAGGACGTATATCAGGTGAAACAAACTTTGTTGAAAGTATACCAAAATGATGTATGGGATTTTATTGATAATTTTTTCTTAGCTTTCAACATAACTTATATCCCAAGTGATCATAATCAAACAAGATATTCATTGTCTTTGGCAGCGGCCTATTTTAAAGCACCCAAATTAACTCATCTTAAGTATCCAATTGAAGTAAGATGCAGACCTTTATTTATAGATAATATTAAACATTGGAAAGTTTTTCATGATAATCAGAAGATTAAGGAATTTTTAGAATTAACAGATGAATTTTCAAATTCATTGATTGGTCAAGATCACGATATGTAAATTTGAGCATATATATCTGTAGACAAAAACAAAACTCACAAAGAAGATCTCACAATTTACTCAGCAATTGAAGAATGAAACAGTGCAAAAGGCTTGCAGCTGTGAATGCTTTCATTAATCAAAAAAGTAATTCAGATAATAATTACAATGATGTAAAATGGCTTTAATATCCACAAGCAATTTGAATCCACATGAGGAAGTTCGAATTGATGACTCTACTTGACTGTAGGTAACCAAGACTTGTCTAAATCACAATTGGAGTTCTAAAACACAACCAACTGTTACATTTAGTATTAAATAATGGTTAACTGACTGTGGTAGGTGAGAAAAGCGCCCCACATGTGTGCAATTAATTAAACCATTATTTAACTGAATGTAACTGACTCCTAACTTGGCTTGACTAGTCATCAACTGAAGTTAAGGACCCAGTAGTTAACTATCCTTGTCTAAATCATAACCGGAGTTCTAAAACACAACCAACTGTTACATTTAGTATTAAATAATGGTTAACTGACCGTGGTAGGTGAGAAAAACGCCCCACATGTGTGCAATTAATTAAACCATTATTTAACTGAATGTAGAGAGCTAGAACTGAATGTAACTGACTCCTAACTTGGCTTGACTAGTCATCAACTGAAGTTAAGGACCCAATAGTTAGTTGTCCTTGTCTAAATCATAACCGGAGTTCTAAAACACAACCAACTGTTACATTTAGTATTAAATAATGGTTAACTGACTGTGGTAGGTGAGAAAAATGCCCCACATGTGTGCAATTAATTAAACCAGTATTTAACTGAATGTAGAGAGCTAGAACTGAATGTAACTGACTCCTAACTTGGCTTGACTAGTCATCAACTGAAGTTAACTGACCTTGGTTGGTTTTGGCACTTCCAGTTGCTTCCTAAATTGTAGGGATTGATCTAGGAGACTCCTAAACTTATGCAATCAAGTGCAATAAGTGGCAGTGAGCCTTAATTAGTGTTCCCCACACTTTGGTAACTGAAACATGTGCCCCAATTAGGTCAAGTTTAACCAATGGTGCTAATGACTATAAATAGACTGGATGGACTCCCAATTTAGACATGACTCCGGATTTAGACATATGACCAAATTTGTACAAGAGAGGATTAATAATCCTAACACGATATTGATTGGAATGAAAATGCTTCATGTACTAGCAATTCAATTGGAAATCATGAAATAGTGGAACTAAAAGGGAATTTTATTCCTAAAGGACTTGTACCTCTTGAAAAGTTTTTCTCAACAGATGATACTTTGTTAAAACCTACATTACAATATATTCAAGAAAATGTCTTAAGTTACAATATTAGCTCTAAAGCTGAGCCTAAAACAATTAAGATATCTAAGACACTTTCAAAAGAGAAAAGGAATAAGTACATAAAATTGCTAAAAGAATGTCTGGATATTTTTGCTTGGTCATATGAAGATCTGAAAACATATAACACCAACATTATCAGGCATGAGTTAAAGCCAAATAATAAGCCTTTTAGACAAAATATTAGGAGACTTAATCCAGCATTACTTCCAGTCCTTGAAAAAGAGGTAAAAAAATTGTTAGACGCAATGAGCATTATACCTCTTAGATATTCATGTTGGGTATCAAATATGGTTCCAATATGTAAAAATAATGGGGAAATCATATTGTGTGTGGATTTCTATAATTTGAGCATATGCTCCCTTAAAGACAACTAGCCTTTACCCAAAACTTATCAAATTTAACAAAGAGTGGTGGGTTCCCAAAGGATACCAATGATTGATGGATTCTCTCGTTATAATCAGATTGAAGTGCATCCAAAATATAGGGAAAATACAGCCTTTACAACTCCCTAGGGTACATTTATGTATGAAAAAAAAGTCTTTTGGCTCATCAATGTAGGAGCTACATTCTAGAGAGTTATGGTTATAGCTTTTGTTGGTGAGAAAGAAACATTTGCAGCCATATATTTAGATGACATCATAGTATTTTCTAAATCTGATGATGAACATCTGAAGCATTTAAAACAAACTTTTCTTAAATGTAGGAAGTATGGATTATCATTGAATCCAAAAAAGTCTCATTTTTCTATGGCAGAAGGTAAGATCTTAGGTCATATAGTCTCTGCTGAAGGGATTAAAACTGATCTGGAATGGGTTAAATCCGTTCTGAAAATTAGCATACCTAGAAACTAAAAAGGAATTCAATCTCTCCTCGGAAAGATAATCTTTTTAAGATGGTTTGTCCATAATTTTTCAAAATTCATTAAACTTATGACTGAGATGCTTAATAAGGACAAAGAAGTTAAGTGGTCAGTTGTTGCTAGGGCATCATTTGAAAATATAAAGTGAGCACTCATAGAGGCACTGGTTTTAATAAGTCTTGATTTTGCTAAATATTTTTTAGTTTTCTCATTTGCATCTAAAGATACTATAGTTGTTGTTCTATTACAAAAAAAAAATAGATGGTTTAGAACAACCAATATCAGTCTTTAGAAAAACATTGAGAGATTACGAGCTTAAGTATAGAACAATGGAAACTAAAGCTTACGCATTGGTCAAAGATCTAAAATTCTTCAGGGTCTATGTTTTACATTCTAAAATTATAGCATGTGTTCCTAACATAGCTATCAAAGAAATTTCGGTGCAACTTGACGGTGAAGGAAAAAGAGGATGTTGGATAGCAAAAATTATGGAATATGATGTTGACATTAAACCTACTAAATTGTTAAAAGGGAAAGCTCTAGAAAAAAATTTCACAGATTCAAATTGTCAGGTTTTAGATATTCATCTGGTAGTTGAACAGTGAGTACATGATTCACCACCAGAACATGACAAAGAACATATTTATAATAGGTATTTTGGTTCTCCATGGTATGGGAAAATTGTTTACTTTTTTTTTGCATTTACAATGTCCTCCTGATATGAATAAAATTGAGTATAAATCATTAAAACTTAAGGATTTGAAATATGTTTTAGTTGATCAAATTTTATATTGGAAAGATCTGGGAGGTATCTTTCTTAAATGTTTAGACAGACCAAAGGATGATGTTGTTACTGCAGAATTACATGGGGGTACATGTGAGGGGTATAAGTATTGGAAGGAAACAACATTTAAAATGTTAAGGGTTGGTTAATATTGGCCCACTATTTTCACATATGTGTATCTTCAAGTCAAAGTTTGCATTGAATTTCAGAAATTTGCAGGTAAACACAAGTTGCAATATTTACTCTTAAAATGAATAGCAGTAAATGCTCCATTTCAACAATGGAGTTTAGAATTTATAGGTGAAATTGATCCTACTTCCAATGGCCAGCATAAGTGGATTTTAACTGCCTCTCATTTTTTTACCAAGTGGGTGTAAGCAATTCACACAAAAAGAGCAACGGATAAAGTTATCATTAACTTCCTTCAAGATAATATCTTAAGTAGATTTGTATGTCCAAGAGAATTGGTAGCAGACAATGCTCCATCTTTTAAATCCAAAAATATGATAAATTTTTGTGAATAAAATAACATCATATTAAAGCATTCCACACCTTATTACCCTTAGGGGAATGGATTATCAGAATCTACTCATAAGAGTATTATGAATAGTATAAAAAATATGTTATTTCAAAACAGAAGGACTTGGGATATTAAATTAAAATATGTTCTTTGGGAAGACATGGTAACTATACAAATATCCATCAGAACATCACATTTTCAACTTGTCTATGGTATTGATGCAATATTTCCTGCCCAATTAAACTTTCTAGTAATCAATTTTTTGTAGGATGAAGATGAAGAACTATATGAAATGAAGAGAAGAGTGTTTTAGATAGTTAAGCTACAGCATGAAAGAGAAATAATAATGGAAAATAATAAATCTTACAAAAATAAAGTAAAAGAAATTTTGGATAAAAAAAGTTTTAAAAAGACACTTTCTTAATTGGTGATGTAGTTCTCAGATGGGATGCACGAAATGATGAAAAAGGTAAGCATGAAAAAATTGATAATTTATGGCTGGAACCTTTTACAATAATAAAGATTTTGGGAAATAACACTTTTGTATTACAAAATTTGGATGGTGATGAAGTTGCGAGCCCAATGAATTGACGGTTTTTTAAACACTTTCACACAAACTGAATTGATGAGACATTTACATTCACTTTATATATCATTACAGTTTTTGTACATAAGAATCCAGCCCAATAAAGTAGTTTGGTTTCAGTTTAAAGGGGTATGATTCTAATAGGTTTCTTGAAAGCACATGGTCAGTATGTTCTTAAATCCTCACAAGGAGTGCTTTTTCCCCAATCAGAGCCATATGTTATCACTAGTTTTGTATCCTAGTTATACCCTAGAGTCTTTCCTTTAAATTATTTTCTTCTTGAAATACATTAAGGTCCCTTAGATTAGTTTTTAGGTTCCTTAAGTTTTACTTTATCATTTATTATTTTTTATGATAATTAGAATAAACATGGCTCATTTTCATTGATTTTTTAAAAATTATAATCTTTAATAAATGATTCATGGTTTGATAAATGATCTAAACTTACCATATAAATCCTCCAAGTTTCAAATTTCAATGAATGATTTATATAGTTGATCATTAGATAGTATAAATAGTCATAGTACATTCTGAAACCACCTTTCATAATGAGGTTATAGTCTGGCACTGCCAGATTGTTTACACTTGGAGTTGTTTCATGACATGTGTCATATGATGGACACGTGTTTTATGCAAGACTCTTTGTTCATTATGGAACTGACAGACACCTACAGTACCAGGATATTCTTGATATTATCAAATACATGAACCAAAAATCCGTACTTCAGTTGTTTACGAATTATGGCATTAACATAAACCTACAGTACATGGATGTCATTGATATTTTGTGCATAGATTATTTTCGTAACATGTTTTGAACAGGAAATACATCCACCAGTTTCGAAGACATGACCTACAGGATCACGATGGTTGTGATGAAAAGACTCGGTGGAAAAATTTGCAAGTTAGAACCTGAGAATGTTAAATGGGCCAAGGAATTTCCTAGGTGTGCAGAGATGATAAGAAATGTAGAATGGTTTCTTTTTGTGAAAAAATCAGAGATAATAACCTAGAGGTAACAAACGCCTTCATAAATAACTACAAGGATTATGTGGTTAGTTTGCAAACCCTAAATCTTAGGTTAAATTAAGCGATAATTGTAGAAGCAATTGACATAGCTCTTGAAGGTGAAAGATGGTTTAAGAAACATCTGTTTAAGGTTGACTTAAACATGTTTTTATTGCCTGGTTTTGAGAAGATGGATTGGGGTTAAGGTATCCATTTGAATAATGTTAAACCTGGATGGACTGATGTACTCAACATTATATAGCGCTATATAACCTATGAAGGATAATTTGCAACTATATTCAGGTATCATTTAAGTTTTTTGTTGCATTTGAATGGTGAATCCAAGATAAATATACCTTATTACTTGTTTAAAAGCATAGAAAATATGGGCACATTGGTTAACAATCACCCTGGACATACCAATCACTTTGTGTTCCAGCATAGCCTAATAAAACTTTTGATAATCATTGAGTTAAAGAAGACAGACATATCTTGGCAACATTTTCTCTTTTGATCCGGTTTTGAAACTGAATTACAGACGCATCATGAGACAAAGAAATAAGGAAAGAAAACAGAGATTCAAAATGACAGAAGATAAATGTGGTTGAACATGGAAATAAACAATCTATATAGGTTTTTTAAATTGTAAACATGTATATGTCAGAGGTTTCTAGAATAGAGATACAGAGAGAGTTGATTATTGAGTTTCAAAAGGAATATTTCACCGCTCATGATACCCCTAGGGATGATGGGAAAAATTCTATGGTCCAATATTTCTCATCTAATTCAAAAAACAATGAAACCCATGTTGAAAATAGTTTGGGAAACAATTGGAGACCAAAAACTAGATCGAAGAACAAATTAAGAATGAATATGAATGCCATTCTCAATCCAAAATTCTAAAAATATTGTGTGACTATCATAGAGGATTCTTCCAGCGATGAACATCTACAGGCCACAGATGAAGAATATCATATAGTAGAGCAAACCCTTGGAGAAATTCAAGAAGAGTTAAGGCATACCCTCCAATTTTATTGAAGGAGTTTGCAGAGGTAAATAGAAAATGGTTGAATTTGAAATGGGTATGCATTTGAAACCCTCAAATATTGAAGAAGATCCTCCACATCAAGAGATGACAGAATCATTGTCAAAAGTTGAGGTATTGAAGAAATATTTGCAATACTTTAAGGAGAAAAATATATACCTAAATGATTCAAGTGAGGAATTAATGATAGCTAACAAAAGTTTAAGGGAAGATTTGTAATAGATCGATTCCAATTATCAAGAGCTCATAACATTATCTAAAGAAGTACTAAAGAGAAAAAGGGCTACAAAGCAATAGAATGAAGAACTCATGGGTTAAAATAAAGAAATTCAAGATAAAATTCAATCCATGGAAGCAGAACATTCTCGGTTACATAAAATATCACAAGCACTGGATGGTTTGATGATAGTAGCTGAAGAAGCTAGGAATTTGTGACTGATCATGGACAAATCCAACTGAAAGTCTGTGCACACTCAAGATCCAGATCATACCCCCTAGAAATCTTCGATGACAGAATTGTTTTGTCATTATCATTGGACAATTGTTAGTATTAAGTGTCAAGTTTATGCTATGATTCATTATAGTATAAATCAAATATGAGTCATCTTTTCTATTTCTAGTCATTTCGATCCATAAAATTTGGATCTCAAACTGTTTTAGTTTTAAATATTTTTGTATATATATGTGACAATGAACAATAGAAGATATTAGGAATGGTTTTCGAGATCATACTATTATTATCTATCAGGCATGTATCTTATTTTTTTGTTTATATAAATATTTTTATGGAATGATTATATTCGAGATGAGCCTATGTTTGTCTTCTATCATGATAAATATTTATGTTTAGTTTAAACCACTTGATTCATAATTATGTTCTCTAATAAATTTCATCTATCTTGGAATTATATTGAATGTGTTGAAATGTTTATCATGTACTTGGATATTAACTTTCTCACTCTTTATATAGATTCATACTCACAGTCTTGTTATATTTGTTAATGACTCAATTATATATACTACTTGGTTAGTTTAGTTACCTTATTCCTGATCTCCATATCACTTATATAATATATTTGTAAGCCATAAAACCTAGCCATTTAGAAAAAATCAAGATTATCTGGACTTTGAACCTTAGTAATCTAGGTTCACACTCAAGTGGTAACACTTTGGATCAAGAGAGGTTGGAATAAAGATGTCAATGGTAGGATAAATAATTATAGACTTAATAGTTGTCGAATAGTTGAAAATGAGTAGATGTTTCTTGTTATGTTAATCCTTAATATTTTATTATTATTTATTTCATTTGTGTTATGTGATCATGTCATTTTTTATGTAATTGTTACAAGCTCACATTCAATTTTGAATTTAATTTCTACAGTTTATATTTGTGTGGTTATATTAACCTTTACAAGATTACTTTATCTTTATCAATAGAGATAATCGTACCATTGTGTGGTTCTAATTAACTTGTTTTAAGTGTTATTTTCACTCACTATATAATAGTGTTTTCTCATTGTTTATCATTTTCATATCATTGAATTTATATATATGATATATAGGTTCAATCATGATCTATAGAGAAACTACAACTTCAATTCTAGAATTAATTGCAAGTTATTAGTATAGCACATTATAGATATTAGTATCATGAAATTCTAAGGACTCCACATATAATGCATGGCATCTCGTAAAATAATTGTACTCATTGGTTGATTAATTAAATATTTTATAGTTGACAACCCCATAATTAATTGATAAAATTATTTTTTGTAAGCTAGTACCCATGGAATTTTGAACAGGTGACCTTATGCAAGGAGTGACTTAACAGTACACCCATTCACCGTGTATTCTACACCCCATGGGATAATTGATAAGATGATTAAAATTATTTTGATTTTGCAATTTCATAATTTTTTTATAATTTTATAATTTTGTAAATTAATTTGTAATTTGTAAATTAATTTGTTAACCTAATTGCAAATTTGTAATTGTAATTTTTAAGTTCTAATTGTAACAGTAACTAAAATCTTTGGTTATAAATTTTTAGTTGTAATTGTCCAATTTGTAATTTGTACCTTCTAAATATAATTAATAATTTCTTAATGTAATTTTATTGTTATTGTAACTTGTACTTGTGAAATTGCAATAATGATTGTAAATTGTAATTATAGTTGAGATTGTAACTTGCGATTATGCACAATTTGTAATTATAATTAAAGCTAATATAAACAACACTGGCATAAATACATAAATAATAAATAAAATTGCATCACACACATGAATAGTACTCATCCACATAAGAAAAAAACATCATAAACATGATGATAAGTATAATAAAATAATTTGACATCCCATTGAGTTCATAAAAAATAAGTTCATATATATACAAAACAATAAAATATATTACAATTTTATCATCAAATCAATTTCCAACACCAACATCACCTAATATAATGTAACCTATCATCATCATAATCATCATGGCCACCTATTAAACATAAACATCATATAACGTAACCATCACACTTGTATGGCAAACATCATCTAACATACACATCTATTGAGCACTTTTAGCAAACATATCTAGCCTAACATAACATACACACCATCATCAACACAAAAATAATCATCAATATGAAAAATGAAGTGTGTGTGTGTGTGTGTGTATATATATATATATGTGTGTGTGTGTGTGTGTGTGTGTGTGTGTGTGTGTGTGTGTGTGTGTGTGTTTCTATAGAGAGTGGCTCGACCTCTCTCCTATGCATGTAGATTTTCCATTGGCAGTATTATGGCCTAATCAGCTATGATGTTGCCTAATCTCCCAACCCATTTCTATTAATGGGATTTTTGGCTTTCTTTCCACCATAGTCCTAATTCCTTTTGGCCTTAAGGATGTTCTTACACCTAGTGGGCTCCACTAAGTAACCAAGTGAAAATTTTGAGGTCCAAACCTAACACTTATTACTGAATTGACACATTGTTATTATGAGAGAAACATCAATAATTAATTAGTTACCTAGAGTTTAATTTCATACGTAAGTGGAACAGTTTTAACTCCCTCGTTGTGTTTGTGTCAAGATTTGGAACTACTGTTGGATTCCAATCATATCCATTGTGTGTTATATCTTGTGTGAGTAACAAGATTTACAATCTTGTAGTACAATACTATTATCTAGAAAGTGAGTGGGGAGGGGTTCAATTTAATATTTGTGTTACCGAGGTGTTTCATGGCATGTTATGGAAATATATTTATCCCATGAGAGTCGTTATGTGCCTCGGTTTACCTTGTACTTGAATGCATATGGGTAATGTCACGTCCCCACCCCTCAAACCGACGATGGAGAGGATGTGACCAACACACTGCTGCTACAAACTGGGAAATATAGCCCCATGATCATAAGCATAGAAATAAAATGCATTAATTTAAAAACATACACAGATGCATAATGCAATCTATAGTAGAAGAAAACATATTTATTTCATTCATGCATTCATCATGTTCATTCTAATTCATAAACAATTCATTGAAGAGATTAAATACACAAGAATACTTATCTGGAAACGAAGTTGGCCAGCAACTAGCTACATCGCTGCAACATTCCACCCAACCATAGGCCAATGTGCTCATCAATCTCTCAGCATCACTTCCACCCCTGAGATGGGCATGATTCCACAAGGCACTAGGGAAATAACAGGCTCACACATAGCCCAAAACCAAAACATCCACAGTCAAGCCAACACACCGTTGGGTTTCACAGACTATCCATCCAAGCCCATAAGAAATTGGGTTTTACAAGCTGCTAAGGAAACTAGCCCATAACACATGGGTTTCTGGGAATTTTCCATCCAAGCCATGCTTGCATGAAACACACAGTCAACCCATTTAATCAAACACAGTCATACACAACCATTGGATATGAACAAAATGTTCTAGGGAACCAAAACGAAAAAGGAAACAAGGGTAAAACAACCCTCTAAAATTAATTCGATTTCCAGGGTCGTTTTGGCCCTAACGTGGCCAAAACAGACTCAACAACACCCAAGAAATCATGGGTCTCCTCTTCCACTCATCGGGCATTACCAAAAAGTGATTTCCATCTTGGAAACAATGGGGAAATGAATTAAAATCATGGGGGAGGGAACCCACCCATTGATCTTTACAAAAACAAATTCCCAGCCTGGGGAAATTGAAGAAAACGACTGCCCATGTGAGGGAAAAAACACAACAATAAAAAACAATTTTGCAATCAAGAACAAACTGGTAAAAAAATTAGGGAAAAACACCTTGAAAGTAAAATCCAATCTTCCAAACATTTATGGGCAATGTAGAGACTAAAATGACCCCCATCCATGCCCAAATCGTGGGTCTCCTTTGCCCATTCGTTGCAAAACTCCAAAAACAAAAATCTGTGCATGGAAGAATAGAGAAACAATAGAAAAGTGTGGAGGTAATTACTCAGCAAGCTCTTGCTTCATGAGGAGGACCAAAAGCGTCCCTTAGAAACCCCGAAATCATCCATCCTTGCTACACATTCACTCAGCAAGACCCCAAACCAATTTTTGGGCATGTCGAAATGGAGAAACGACCTCAAAACGTGAGGGAGAGAATTCCCTCATCTTCTTGCTCCATTAGAGAGCCTCCATGTGAAGGGTAATGGGTGAAGAAATGAAAGTCATGGGTGCATAATGGCTTGGGCATGCATTCCCAATCATTTAATTGCCCCACAAGTCAAAAACACACTTTCCAAAAATGGGTGACTTCCCAAATTCGAATTTGACCTCCATACCTTTCCCATCCCAAGGCAATAACTTCCTTTATCAACTTTAAATGACTAGGCATAAAAGACAAAAAGGGTAGTTGACCACTCTATTTGTTTTCCCTTGGACATTTGGCTTTTCCCCAATTAGCCAAAGGTTGGGATATTTCCCCCTCCCTATTCCTTGTGAAATCATGCCCCCAACTCTTTAACATTGTGGTGCATAGCTAGTTGTGGTATTTTGATTGATTTTCATTTTACTTGATGTCTCAAACAACATTGTTCCTGGATAGCACATAAACCATTGGCATCGATTTTAATCGTCTAAACATCAAACACTAAACCCATGGTGTGTCCTTTTCCTTGAGCTTCTTTCCCATGTGAGTGCCTTGAGACCCTTTGCCTCTTGAGTCATTCACCCTCCCTCTCCTCCATTGCTCCACAAGCCAAGTCTCCATCCCATAGAGAGAGGTGCGCCAAAGCTAGGGCATGGTGGCCCATTTCCACAAAGAAGGTATAACCATTTGTTTATGCTCATAGCTTAGATTTTTAGATTATTTTGTTTTCAGGTTTGTTGCAGGTTCTCCTTCGATTTCCTATGGCCATATCTTGTTTTCTAACCATTTCCTGCAGGGTTTTCATAGCTTAGCTCTAACATTTCTTTGCAGGTTTTTCATTCACAAAAGAAACCCTACCCGTCCATCCTATAGACGGAAGGTAGTCGTTTTTGCATGTAGCCAAGGTTTTCCCTGAGCTATAAATTGGCAACCATACCGGGTTGATCCCATGGGATCCCTAGGATTTTTTTTTTAATCTTTTGCTTACTTAGTTTGATAGATTTTTTGCTTATTTAGGTTGATAGATCTATTTATTTCATTTTTGTTATTGTTTCGACCATAGTACCAGTTACTATTGGTCATTCTTTGATTTGCAAATTGTTCAACTATGCAAAAACGGCTGAACCAAATTTCTGAAAATTCACCTCTGTTCGGTCTCATTTTCTGCCCAAACAGTTGATCCATGTGTGAATCTGCCCGTGGTTAGGAGTAAAAGGGCCTTTTTCCGAAGTGGGTTTTCAACCATTTGGGCATGTTTCCAAAGTGGATTTTCAACCGTTTGAGGTAATTCCTCACGATTTGATTACAATCCACCCCGCAAAAATAGGTCCTCTACAGGTGCGCGACCCATTTTTTTTACTTTGTATGAGCATTTTAACTTTTTGGACTTGCATGTTTGCTGTTATTTGGACTATCAGTACGACCCTGCCGCCACTGTCCAGCAGCCTATTTCTTTTTGCAAACAATTTTTGTAAATTGTAGGTTGATTTGGTTAGCTGTTAATACATATGAATCTGTTTTAAGGCTTGAATAGATTACTATAGGTTAAATTTCAGTTTTTTATAAGAATTGGAAATTAACTCCTTGCCTAGCCCTTCCTCCTCTACCCATTCATCACCCTTTGGGGTATTCTGGGATAAGACGAAGGGTGAAGCTCATATAGTAATAGTAACTTCACTTGTGATTGCTTTAGACCACTAAAAATGGGTGACTTGGAAGGTAGAGGGGGTGGTAGGCCCAGGGGGGCTCATGGCATTCACGTCCTCCCTATTGACCAACCTTGCACTTGAAGAGTGACCTAAGGATCTGCGGATGGGAATAGGACCATTGTGTTGACATGCCAACACTCTTTTCTGGTCGAAGAGGAATACAGGTGTAAGGCAGTCACCTAGTAAGTCTACCATAGTTCAGATTCATTAATGGCATGTTTCAAATTTTCTATTCACAAATTACTGGTTTCATAACAATTTACCCATGTTGTAAGTTCTGTAACAAACCAGAAAATCTCTACGAAATATTCATAAACCATATAAGCAGCCACCAAGTGAATAACAGAAAATAATAAAAAATACAATGGACATGCACACAATCATACCAAATAAGATAACCAAACTCAGTTCATGACGCTGATCCAGCCACTAAAATCTGTTAATTTACACTAATTCAAACACCTGAAATATTTGAGGACATAAGTCCCTGACTTCCTTAATCGTGGGAACTACTTGGGCTTAGCCATGAAACTCATTGTGAGGAGTACCACAGGAACCCCAAAGTAGCTGGTCGCTGAGAGGAATTGCCAAGCGAAATGGGAAATGACCCCTGCCAATTGACTAGCACTCCCGTGAGGAAAAAGCCAAGCGTTGTCTCCTTGAAGTCTTGGTGGCAAGTGACCTCCTGAAATCCAATAGGAAGCCACTAAAAATGGGGTCCAGAATATCACTACTAGATTTCACCAATTGATTTACCAACCAGACATAATTGATCCCCCATGCTCTTCCTCACACCTAAGAGGCAATCCACCACAGTTTGGGTCCTTGAACCAACATCGTCGACACCATTCTCGATGACCCTCTACACCGTCAAAAGGCCACACAGCCTCTGACTTAGACTTAGACTCATATCAATCTGAGCCCAACTTACATACCACACCATCTAGCCCCATGGCTGGTGCAAACTTGAATCCATTTTTCGGAATGATCATTGGTAGTGGACCCATGTCCATACCTCAAGTCAAAACCAGTACCCTTGCAGGTGGTCCTAGTACTGCCATGCATACTATCCTAACTCAACTGCCTCCACCGGTACTTACCAATCAAATTGTCCCAACTGTCATACTTGGGGGTAGTGTCCCATCCACTCATACTATCCTACCTGTCATACCTATGAGAAGTGGCCCTTCTGCTCACACCATCCCACCTGCCATACTTGGGGGTAGTGGCCCATCCATAACCGTGCCACAAGTACCCCTAGTCATGCTTGGAAATCATGTTCTCATGAACAACACTACCATTGCAGGTCCTTCCCATATCAACCTTGGGTCCAACCTACCTTTCATGGCACGCCTCAACTTTCCTGACTTGGCCAAGTTAACCAATGACCTTATCTATCATCAAACCTTTTGGCCTCCCATGCCAACCAAGTTCCCTTCAGACATCCCCAAGCTTGAAGGGAAGGCAAGGGAGTGCCCCCAAAACCATATAATGATGTTTCACCTATGGTGCTCATCAAACAGCATTGTAGATTATTCGATCAGACTCGGGCTTTTCCAATGAACCCTCACAAGTGCCGCAGCCAAGTGGTACATCGAGCTACCACAAGCCAAGTACCTAGACTTTAACTCCTTGGCCTTTATGAAGGGGTGGAAATCTTGCTATCTTTTCTCCCAAACACTGCAACCCACATAACCGACCATATCCATGAGTGGCGGTGACATCGCAGCTTGTGCAAGATCAAGCTTGATGACAGGATCTTCCTTGACTAGTTCTTAAAAACATTGCTACCACCCATAGCCAAGGACATCGCCTCCGAACGTCCCCAAACAGAGGAAGAGGCCATCCTAAAATCCCAACAGTTCGACCTCATTTACGCACAGTCGGGATACCTCTATACCATCATTCTAGATGCTCCCCATGTAGGTACCTCCTACCGAGATGCATTGGGGGCATCTCATGTCACAGATGGCATCAAAGGCTTTGTTTCCCACCAAACACAACATCACAGGATGCCACCCATGATGCCTCTGCACCCAAGCAGCACCCCTAGTGTTGCCTACCCAAACCAATATTATGATTATTCAAGAATTATATCTCAATCTAGAGCTACAACCTATGCCACAACAGAAGGAACATGCACCTTCCTGGCCAGAACAACAATATTCAAGACAGATGACTGGATTTGTGGCACCGCCATCCCCCCAAGTTTACTATGCACCACCAGTGCAAGCTACTCAAGCCCCCACCCCAGCCCCGTCGGCACCTCTAGGACAAGTGTTTACTCAGCATAACCGTCCCAACCCACCTGCCCCCAACAACCAATAGGGACAAGGCATAAACAACCAAGCTAGGAATTAGGGTAACAACCAACCCCAAAGAGGCAACTAACAGCCTAACCCCCCCGCAATGCCGCCAACCCGCCAGCGCAAATCCCCAACAACCCAATCCACCTCAATGGAACACCCCATTATGGACCAACAAACCATGCGAGCTATGCAATGTCTATGGGCACTACACCCATGAATGTCCGCTTATGGAACATGCCAAAAAACTCCTCCATGACAAAGCCCAGCAAGGAAAAAATGCGGTTTCCCAAACACAATAGAACCCAACACCACTAGGACCTCCTCCCTTGGTGCTCTAGAACCTATTACTAGTCCAAGGATTGGTAGCAACCACACCCTTTCCCCAAACCGCTCCCGTAGCCCACCCTGTTCCACATCCCACAGAGACAAGAGTACACCAACTGCTAGTAGTTACAGCGGAGGAGATCAACCTGCATACCAGGTGGAACCAATACGAATCTGCTACTGAAACGCCTGACACAGTAGCAGCATCCACATCCAGCACTATCAATGTTCCTCTTCCCCTTCCCCCCCCCCCGCAGGCCTGTGTCTCCCCTTCAGGCGCCTTGCCAAAACCACTACTGTAAGGGCGGTAGTTAACTATAGTATTGTCGATGACTTGGCCCAATCACGCACGTCCATGTCGGCTCTTGAAGTACTCAAAATGTGCCCAACACAACGGAAATCCTTGCTAGTATCCCTTGGTGTCGTAGACCCCTCCGAATCCAGATTAATCACATTTGATTTGGATCAAGGAGAACCAAGAATGCCATTGACCATCACCTTCCAGATCCCGGTGTCAATTCGAAATTTGGTTGTGCACCGGTGCATCATTGATGAGGGGGAATCCACTTGCATCATGACAACCTTGGTTTGGCAGAAACTCAGGTCCCCCATCTTGTAGCCGTCCACCACCACAATGCGTGCCTATGATGGCCATCCCACCAAATCCTAAGGCATCCTCCCACACGTCCCCATCTCTTTAGGAAGGAAGACTTTCCTAATGGACATCGAAGTCGTCAATGCTCAGTTAGACTACAACCTTCTTCTAGGACGTAGCTATATGTACATGATGCAAGCTATGGAATCTACCATCTTCTGCCAAATGATGTTCCCTCATGATGGGAAAATTATGACTGTTGACCAGTTGACTTACCATGATCCATAAGCGCCAACAGCACCAGCTAACGTTATTCCCACTATCGACACCACATTCGAAAACACCACCACCCACATCATGCTGAATGTAGGCCCAGGGTTGTTCGTCGACACCTCTATGACAACTTCCTTCCCCTTAGTATCACCACCATCTTCGCCAAGTGATACTATGGATTTGTGTATGCTTCCATCCAGCACTACTGCACCACAACCCCATCTGCAGTTGCAACCCCATCCACAGCCGCAATACCATCAGCAAACATCCGCAGCCGCAACATCATGCATAGCTGAAACCACCAATGCATCCCCAAACGTACTCACTAGGGAAATACTTGGGTTCCTCCCCAGTCCACACAATACCTTCCTATTTCCTCCTCCTGGCATCATGAGTAAGCCAGTAATGGCCACCTTAAACTTACCCAACTTCACATTGGGGATTCTCATATGGTACCTCGATCCACCAACCCAACCTCTGATGCCCCAAGTCATGTTAACCCCTGTTCAACCCATTGTGGTTGAATCACGTCCCCCTCTTAGCCCACAAAAACCACCTTCTATGCCTGTACCAGCCTCGACTCATCCAAAGAGGGCTAGGGGCGAAAATGCCAAAGCGGCAGCCGCTGAATCTTGACCAACCCCACCTTACGCCATGTGCGACATACATGGTCATGGAACACAAAATTGTCTCAGGATTCCCATCATCCGCACACACTTAGATTCCATGGACATAACGGAGAACATCCTCATGGTTTTCCTCCCTAGTGGGCCAACAGTGAAAAACAAGTCTTTGAGGACAAACCATGCATGCGCCCTTTGCAGATTGTATGGACATTACTCCCACCATTGCCAAGATTTGGCTGAGTTTTGGGCCACCCTTAGCCAACTTCAAAAACATTCCCTTGAATTCGAATTCACAGCCATTGAGGAGATCCACCCTTTGGTTTCTTCCTCAGCCACCACAACCATTTACATGATCTCTAGCTCCAATAGTCCGTCCGTCTCCTCGCCCATGGAAGATCCACCTGATCTATCCCAGTGCCACTGTCAGGATAATGGAGAGATCTGTAAAACCACCACCGATTTTACCCCATTCCCTTTCAACCATGGTGTGGAATCGGTTCTTCCCATCAAAGGCCAGATTTTGTCACCCCGCCTTGCCAATGACCTTTGTCTTGGCAAGGCATCACATCTCTTCGTTGACTCAGACGGTTGGCTCTTGAAGAATCCCTGCAATGGGCTCCACCTCAAGAGATCCCATGCTTGATGCCACCACCATGAGTCACTTATAGCATAGTTTATATCTTTTGTTTAGCATCATTTTTACCACAAGTCGGTGACCCCCTCCAATCATTTTCCCGCTTCTAGTCGCAGTGATTCCATTATAGAACTCCATCATATCATTTGCATGTGAGCAAGTAGATATTATCCCTGCCCCTGCACCACTGGGATCCCACTGGACAGTGTGGTCCCCCATATGCACATGCACACAATATGTTGTGCATATGATCTAGCTACCACCATGATAGCATACCATCAGGTCCCCAGACATGCCCTAAAGGTCTAGGCCTATTCATATCTCCCCGATTGCACAATGCTCCCGGGTCGAGAAACAAACTTTAGACTGCCTCCCTCCCTGCTGATTCCTTGGGCCATTTCCAGGAATCATGTCAGTTTGTGTGTCACCATGTGTATGTTGAGCTAGCTCCGTACTCATAGGCCTCCAGTCGGTCTATTTTTTCCCCATGCACCATTGCACTAGGGGCAGCATCACTAACTGCTAATCAGAATCATCCGGAGTCCCCTTGAGACGCTTTTTGCACCACTAGGTTCAGTTTTTCATCCTCTATCTTATGATGAGACAGTTGTCTCATAGTCAGTAATCAGTTTTCTGGCTCACTTTTCGAGAGTTACCTCGGTTTATGCACCACTTTGCTATATAAATGTCTCTAGACCTGTACTTGCATCATATGCTAGTGTCCAGAATTATACTTGCATCATACCCATCCACCGCAACTTACGGAGGGCTCTGGACCATCTCCCGGAAGGAACATCAGTTTGCATGCATCCATTATGCACCCTCTCATTTTATTATTCTACATATAACAGTCCAGTCTGTCCACCCCAAGTTGGTATGGATCGATCAAACGAGACTCTCCTAACCTCTATCCGAGAGTCTCCTCGATCTGCGTGCCTCTACCGCACCGATTTACGTGCCTCTACCGCGATCCATCCCATGCATTTATTAGTATGTTCAAGAGCCACCTGCTCCATCCATACTGCCCAAATGACATTTGGACCTTTGTCCATTGTCCCGAAAAGGGGGGCACCATCAGTGCCCCCCCGATTGGTTGACCACATTGGAGTTTTTGTTCAGCTATTTTCTGACTCCTAAAAGAATGAAAAGATTGTTAAGTGCATTTGCTTCCTCTCTTGCTCACTAAAGTATCGGAAAGGGCATCTACATAGCGTCATTTATCTCCTTTTGCAAACTATGAATACTACCATATGGAAAGGACCACCTTGGCACATTCAAGCCAAGATCGTTCCCCTCTGCATCCTTTTATGCTTTCTCAGGCATTGGGACTGAACTTCACGAAAAAACTCACCCTGGTTTGTCTTTAATCTCTTTTCGAGCTTTCTCATCAAGAAAACATCACCGAGAAAACTTGGTCTTGTTCATGCTCGTAAAATTATCTAAATGGTCGTCCAGTCAGTACAGGTTTAACCTTTTCCAACCTGATTGGACTACCAACGGTAAAGAAGTCTCCCATCCCCTAAAGGATGGGCGAGCTCTCCTATGTACACTTTTATCCTTTTTTGGGAATAGGAGACTATCAATGAAAAAGAGACCCCACTGGAGTCTTCTTCATGCTTTCAGACTCTCTAAAATTGAAAGCACCATCGAGCATTTACTTTCTTGGGTTCACTAAAAATCCACAATATATTACCATAACGGTGTATTTAGACACCACCCCATATATAACAGTTTGGAAACATTCCCACTTTGAGTCTCCTTTGTTTAGAGTACTATGCAATGTGTCTTCCTTGGATTCCTTAAATATGAAAAGTGTCTACCTCCCCCAAGTATTTCCCATCTGCAGTTACATTCTCGGTATTACAACTATGATCCCTTTCCCATGAGTTAGTTCATTTGATCCCTGGTTTGCTCTGCCATCATACTCTGAACAAAGTAAGTTTGAGTCCCCTATGATTCCCTACCCCTATTCCTCTTCCCCCCCCTCATTCAATGGGTCAGTCCTTAGATTATATCACATCTTTTAGTTATCTCCCTCATGCTTCTGGTCAAGGAAACACCATTGCCTTGGCCAGTTGCAGGTCTCCCTCCGTCGACAACAACACACATATTCCAGAGGATAGACCCAAAGGTCCCTATATCCTGGTTTCATTAACCTCATTGATGAGTTCCTTGGACCACTTAAGAGGAGTCCTTAGTGCCTCTCGGGATAGTTGTGTCTCACGTGCTCGACTCTAGCTACATCATCGCACCGTTGAGATTTGTACAGGGTATTGGTCTGTGTAGTATTTGGTCGAAGACCCTAGATCTCACCTGAATCTAACACATTAATGATTCTATTGAGGGACCCAAACAGGTTCATGTCCTTTGTGATTTCCGAGTTTCATTGGAGACAGTGTTCAGAAGCCCCAGCATTGCTTCTATATAGATTTATGATTGATGTAGCATATTTGTACCATAGAGACTTTGACTCTCCATCAATAAGTACCTATAGCTATGTACCGTTCCAGATCCAACAGGCCATCAGTCATGAAGATATAGCATTCCATGAGAATTCCATGGGTCCAATGTAGCAGTTGTTCATATCAGTATTGTATTTAGCCTCTCATTGAGGCAACCACTATTGTAACAATAGTTATACATGATCAGCTCTTGTATTACATAGCTTAGATCACATATTATTTTGACATCATTACAAGCATGGGGATGCCTGCCTCATCCATATACATGTCACACATTATTTGTATCTCACCCATTGATGGGAACCGTATTAATACAAAAACCAAAAGCCACCATGCCCCAACCTAGGAAGCACCACCTCTCCCCAGAAAATCTTATGATGTCCATCCACCATATGATGAGCTCCTTCCCTCACACATCAGGGGCCAATCTGTTAACCCAAAAAATCCCTCAGTAATATCTACATGACCTACACCACCTAAAGACATCCATTACACTACCCTCATTTGACCCCCACACCCTTGCAAAGGCTCAAAAACATGAAAAGGGATTAAAAATCCCTAAAAAGATCCAAAATAGCTCTCATAAGGGATAAAACCTCCAAAATGGGAGCTAAAACCCCTCAAAGGATCTTAAAACCCCCAAAGGAGCTAAGAATTGGGTGAAAGGGGCTTAAAGCCCAAAAAAGGGGCTAAAGCCCTAACCAGGGGCTTAAACCCTAAAATCTCAAGAAAAAACTATAAATAGAGGGGTGGGGGTCACTCTCAAAACACTCCTTCTCTCCCTATCATTATGTTGCCTACGTGAGTGCCTTGAGACCCTTTGCCTCTTAAGTCATTCACCCTCCCTCTCCTCCATTGCTCCATAAGCCAAGTCTCCATCCCATAGAGAGAGGTGCTCCAAAGCTAGGGCATGGTGGCTCATTCCCAAAAAGAAGGTATAACCATTTGTTTATGTTGATAGCTTATATTTTTAGATTATTTTGTTTGCAGGTTTGTTTGCTAATGGTTTGTTGCAAGCTCTCCTTTGATTTCCTATGGCCATCTCTTGTTTTCTAACCATTTCCTGTAGGGTTTTCATAGCTTAGCTCTAACATTTCTTTGAAGGTTTTTCATTTACCAAAGAAACCCTACCCTTCCGTCCTATAGACGGAAGGTAGCCGTTTCTACACATAGCCAGGGTTTTCCTTGAGCTACAACCCTTTTTGAAGTTTATTTTTTGCTTCTTAGGCCTTTTGATTTTCTAGATCCAACATTTATGACTGGGAAAGTTTCAAGTTTTGGTTTTTTCTCTAAGTCAAAAAAGTTCCTTGTGAGCCATTATAGCGGATGCATATTCATAATCAACCCGCTACAGCAAATGGTCTTTTGAGTTTGGAACCGCTACAATGGCTGATCTTTTTATGGCTTTTCGTTTTTTTTGATGGAGTCCGCGAAGCGGAGGTTGCTGAGAATCTAACCACGATAGTGGATCAATCTTTATTTTCAAACCGCTAAAGAGGAAGATGTGTCCGAAGCGTAGTCAAGTTATTTTTCTCCCCACTACATCGGAGGATTTCAGAGATCCACACCACAATGGTGGGTCGGGTTTTGATTTGAATATCAGGAATGTTCTCGTTTCTTTTTGTCCCACTTCGGCGGAGAAGTTCTACTCTTGGAGCCGCTAGAATGGATGTCGTCCGTATTTCTCCCTGATGTTGTTTTGACCACCAAGCCGCAAAAGGAATGCGGGCATGTTGTGGGTTATGAAGCCGATGGTTGCATATATGTTGGGGTTTGTTGAGCAGTCATTGTCGAGGCCGTTCTTACTTTGACTTATATGAAGGCACCTGATGCGACATTTTTTGGCGTCGAAAGCATTTAGCCTCATGCATGCAGGTTTTAAAAGCTTTACCAATCATCTTAATTATTTGTTAACTCGTAAATGCCTATTTATACACCATTGGAAGGGGGGTTTTACCACTTTGTTTTATGGGGAGATTTTTACGTTGTTGGTCACGTTTTCATTTATCCCTGTGAATTTTTTGCATGAATGGTGGAATTTCTATCTGAATCTCACATGGCGCATTAGTCCAAGAATACACGACTGCGTGTCCATCCGGTCATCTGCCAGGTAGGTTTTCATGTGCCTGCTGTTGATTAATGATTTCATGTGATTTTTCAAGCTGTCAGTTGTTGTTTTACCAAGAAGGGGTGGGTAGGTTTTTTTTTAAGGTTTTAAAAAGGAGTCCTCCCCTCATCTTAGGTTTAGTCGTTCTCTTTTCGAGGTTCAAGCTCTCCCTGGCTGCCCTACCTACTCAAGGAACTTCACCATTTTATCTGGAGGTGGTTTTTTCTTGTAAATCCTCTTAGGTCATGGAGAATCTTCAAAGGCCCAGGATTTTCATTGGCATGGAGTTGACCTGGTTCTCATTGTTGGGAAATGGCAGAGGTTACGGTTTCCCCATTTTATGCAGGCCCTTTAGGTTTTGGCTTTGTATCGTCCAGTCGTTGGATCTTGAGCCTAGTGGTTTGAACATAGGGCAATGCCGCCTGCTGATTGTGAGCACCGTAAACTTTTCACATTTGTTTGTAGAGGGTATTACAGGAAACCAAGTTATTTTTTCCATTCTAGAGTCTAGAGGCCAAATCTTGCGTATGTCTAGAGGTTTCTATTACCATTTTTTTGACCTACTAAGTTGCAGCGCATTTGCTAAATCCCGATGGGTGAGAATGGTGGGGTAAGGCGGGTTGCTAATGATGTTTTTAGAAGTGGTGTGCCTGGAATCTCATAACATTTTATCTTTTCAAATGCATGATTTTATTCAATAATTTAAATACTAAAACATGTTTTGTGGTTGCAATCATAGCTTATACCCGACGGCATGACAAAGAAGGGAAAGAAGAAGGCGAAGATCATATACTGTGACTCAGATACAGAAATCTCACCCACACCAAAGGTGGAATTAATCTATGAAGATGCAAATCCAGTAACAGGAGAAGAACCCAAATTTAAATGGGGCCAAATATACCATATTCTTGTAGAAAAGAGGGTTCCAGAGGTAGGGTTGGAAGACCTATCCCTATACGACAACATGTTAAGGTCTGGGATCACCAAGGTGTCTACTAGACCAGAAATGTTTCCTTGCGTAGAGGTCATTGAATGGATTCTTCCTAGAGTGGATTCAGCAGAGAAGATAATTAACAATGTGGACGACAAAGGATTTGCATCCTTCACACCTGGATATATTTCCAAGGCATGCATCCTACGAACATCCAAGATTATCATGACAACTGGATGGGTCAAAAATATGGAGTTTTATAACATAGCTACAACAAAAATGATGGTAGCTGAAGGGAAGAATTTTAGGAACAAGCAATCTAGGGAGTACGAAAACACTCATTTACATACCCCATATAGACTGGTAGTGCTAATGCTAAATAGGATTTTTTACAGGGCTGATGGTAGAACTTATAAGTTTGGATGGATCCCACTTATCTATCTACTTCCATTATTGTAGCCCAAGAAGGCTTACACCAAAGGAAATCTAAATTTTACATGGGATCCTTTTTTATCGATTGCATACTTAGATTTCACCCTTTTGAAAAGCTCAATTGCACATGGAAGGGAGGGAAGGATCCTATTTATGCAGCCTATCAAATACTGTGGGGACATAAATACCAAAATTTCTACTAGTTAATCTATGAAGAGTTCCTGATGCATTTATACCAGTTAAGTTTTCTTAGAAGAGTGCAAATTCCTATCGAAGGGATATTTGGATTCTATCAAATATTTCGGGTATTATTTTTTTTCTGAAAAAGGCATGTACCTCAAGATGTACGGAGGGACTAAAGGACCCTCATTACTACCAAGATATGCTACATATTACATAGTTCATAAGGAAGCTATAAGACATCTTTTCTTATATGGATTTGGAAGTCACTTGTTTGACATGGAAAAGGTTTTTTTCCCACTGATACCTTTTTATCTCGAGAGCTACAAGTTTGCTAAAGTCAAGAGCGCCCCAGAATTCGTTAAGGAACTCGAAAGCTTTCACTTCAGGGAAAAGAGCTTCCATAGAAATGACTCATATCGTAACAGCCGATAAAGCACTCCTTAAAGTAAATTTCGAATACACTAACCATGTGGACAAGGAGGAAGAATTATACCGAAATATCTATAGCATGATAGCCTTAAACAAGCGGCTAAAAAACAAAACCACAATAGCCGGAGTGAAAGGCAATAGCAACAGTTTCCCAGAATCAAAGGGTCAAGAAGAAGAAGTTGCAAGAAAAAAAAAGAAGAGACTGCATGCAAACTGGCAGAGGGTGCAAGAAAGCTTATGGCCGAAGAATCCTAGAGAGAGAAAGAAGAAGAAGAAGTTGCCAAGAAAAGGAAAGAGAGGATATCCTGGAGAATATTACAGAGTTAGAAAAGGAAATAGCTCAAGAAACTCAAAATCCAGAGCAAGAGATGCAAGATCAAGAAAGAGCAAAGACGAGCAAAGAAAGAAAGATCAAGATGACCTAGATGGTGAAAATTAGGGACAGATTCCTATCTGGGACAATCCATAGAACCACCCTTCCACTTCCAGCAACATACTCACGAGAGGACATCTCCCCATGGTTGAACTTGGATTGGTGCTATTTACCCCATCTAAACATCATGAATTTTCATGCTTGGAAGACGTGTATTTCGATCCCAAAAGGAAATCCATAGTGTGGAAAACTGAGAAGACTTTAAAGATGGGAAATCAACCTGGGATCACCACAACAACCGAGAAGACGGTCATGAAAAATGTAGAAGAATATCCCAAGCAAATGGCCTCCATGGGTGTTACAACTGCAACTGCAAATGCTCATAATATTAGTGGGCTCACTGAAACCCTTGATCAATATAAGGGTAAAATGGAAAAAAGGAAAGAGGTTTTGAGAAAGGAGGAAAGGGTGGGCTAAGAATCTAAAAGAAAATATGAAGCTTCTCTCTCAAACTATGAGAAGATGCGATAGGATTACCAAATACTAGGGGAAGAAAGGGATAATTTGAAATAGTCAAACATGATTCTCGATAGGGAAAAGCAGAAGTTAGAGAGGAAGGTAGCAGAAATGGAAGTTCAGAATTCAACAGCTGATCAGCAAGCAAAGGAGAACAGAGTTTGAATCACAGAGCTTGAAGGGTGGAAGAGTTCCTTGGAAGTTCTCTTAAAGGTAGCCAATGAAAGGAAAGTAGACATAGCACCTCTAAGAGATTGTGCTCTTTTACTTAGAAGGAAAATCTATCAAGTACAGCTCAAGCTGGTGGAAGAATCTTTTCAGATCAAGCAAGCCGAAGACCAACTACATGAGATATTAACAGTAGCTACTACATTCAAGGAAAGAACCCAAGCAATTGTTGAGATCCTACAATGTCAGCTGACATGGTTAGAAACAAATGCAGAGCGCCTAGAAAACACACATGAAAAATGCCCGAAAAAGTTGCAGATCGAATATGATATTGTAAATTTCAGCAGTAGAGATGCTTCATCCTGGAAACCATTCATAGATAGTTTGACTAAGTCCACTTAAATAGTTTTTCCCATTCACACATGGATATATTTGTAATATTTTATTTACTTTTTAAGCACACTAAATACAAAATTTATGTAACCGAAGGATAAGGAATCCCAAAGGGTAGGGAGACCAAAGGTCATTTTGAAATGTATAAATATAGGTAGGATTGAATGAGAGAGGTACTTTTCTAGCTTTCTTTTGTGAATGACTTGTTGTAAGAAGAACTACTTCTTGTTATAATAAAGAGGATCAAAATTCTGCTAGAAAAGGAGTTGTTGAAGTTTCAAATGCATGTTGTATATATGGATGGATGGAACTATTTCTTATTTATCTTAATATGCAAATCTGTGAGATTGTTCTGACTTCTATTCTTATGTTGTGAATGATTTCATTTCCTTGTTATGAATCTTATGCAGCAAATGAGTAATGAATGTTTTAACAAACAATGAGCTATCTTTTTGTTAATTTTTCTGCTGTGTTTATGTATCCCGAATTGATCAGCTATCTGTAATATTCTATATGAAAAATATGAAGTACATTTCTCATATAAATAGTAGTCTTGCTCCCTGGGGATAGGTTAGATAGGTATTTATTTTAGTTGTTATTTGCTTTCTGTAGTTTGAGGACAAAGGGGATAAGACGGGAGGTAAGAACCTACACATCACATTGTGAAGCCTTTTTTTCCTGTTACATTGCACTTAATCTAGGCACTTTCATATCATTATTTATAAACATAAAAAACACATAAACGATTGACTGGGCTGTAACCGGTAAAATAGATTTAAAACCTTTATTTTACTCTACGATAGTCGAGTCGTTAACCGAACGGATTCCCCATACCAAACGATAAGCGATCTATTTGGGAATATTTATTGGGGAGAATCCCTACTGTCGATACCTGGTATTTTTCCAAGCATCAACAGTTACTAATTAAATTTATGATGTTACCACCCAGTGTGTGGATGTCATTTTATGATAAGATATGCATATTTGAAATAGAAATTATGCTACACCTTAACTATCACAAAGAGGACCCCATACTTAATAATGACCCTATTAAGATCTAATGTATATTATGTAATAAGTAAATAAATTTGATAACTTAGTGATAAAGAGATACTGAAGTAATGACATAGCATATAAACAAACTCGTAAAATCTTTGTAAATGTTAGTGATCTGAAGGGAATATTGGTTATCCAAACTATTGAAGAGTGATAACATAGATGCAATACGAAAAAGGAGATGATCTAAAATCAAGTATCATTTTTTATAATTTGGAAGGATTCGAATTAGATGATAAGGTTATGACCAGTGATAAGACGCTTGATTTGTACTTTAATAGCGAAATTGCATAAGGAGCCAAGGATGAGAAAATCATTAAAAGAAACATGGATAACTAAGATATAGGCGATAATGAATTAAAGAAATGACATTGGAGTGTTTCTGAAAATTTGGGTGTAATGTCTCTTCCTGGAATGCAATTGAAAGTGTTAACCTTGTCAAGCACCTAGGGGTTCAAGAGTTGAATTAAATAATTACCTAGGGAATTTTGGTTATTAAAAAATGTTGAGGCATGTATTAGGATAATTTCTAATTCTGATTATTTTATGGAATTATTTAATTAATGTGGAAAATAATGACATGTGGACATGAGTTCCAAGTCAAGAGGGAGCATTAGGCAAGCCAACTTGCCTAGGATGAAAAATAGCAACTGTCCAAAAGACTGGAAAAACCAATGTGTTAGAAAAAATATGGAAATTGTCAAAATCAAGGAAAAGCAAGTAGTTTTCAAGGAAAGTACAAGAAAAGATTCTAGACATAAATCATGAACCTTTAGTCAAGGAAGGCATAGTTTCTACTTCATACAGAAGGATACAAACATGGAAACATTACATAAGATTCATACTTGTTATTTTTCTCAAGGAGGGAGAATTTCCACTTTGGGTTGAGTAATACAAAGAGGGAAAGATCATCCTATGACTAAAATTACTAAATTCCTCAAGTGGGGCACACTCTTGGCTTAAGGTTAGGGTTTGCAAGAGGGTAACTTCCCCAACAAGTGGATGGCTTGCTCAACAAGTCACTCAAGGTTTATTTAAGGATTCTTGCAACTCCATTTCTCAGTTGGGATTGTTAATGTGTTTATGTATAGTGAAAATAAGCTTAAAAACTTAGCGATGAGCCTCAGTTCCCTTGGGTGATGCACCCCAAGTCCCATTTCCCTACTCTTCTCTCTCTCTCTCATTCTCCATTGTAGACAAAAAAAAGACCAAGGAGAAACCATCTATGATTCAACTCCATATATGATGGAAGACTTGAGCCATTAATGATGGTTTTGCAGGTGTATCTATCAGGTCCTGAATTTTCTAGTACTTACATACAGCTGAGGGTTCAAATCTCCAAGTCTCTTTTTGATTCTAGCTTCTAAAATGAACTGTATTAATGCCTCATGTTAAAAAATGCTATATCGATTAATTATAAGATTTCTTTCGACACCCATGGATGAAAACTGATGTTATGAACATTCTTTGTAAATTTTATGTCAATTTGAATCTGTATGACTGAGATTTATTGTTTTTATCCAAAGTAGTCTATATTTGCACCTATAATCGACTAGTTTTACCATAAAATACAAAATTCGACCTCTGAGTCTCCAAATCCCACCATTATTTTTATGATGGGTCCTTATATTTTCTATCTAAGTATCCAAAGTATAAAACATAGAATTCGCATCATCCTCATCATGTTTGGGAAATCTTGAAGACGAAGCTAGTGAGTTGTCATAAGAGCTAGTTTTACCATTGCAACATGTAGAATCACTTTTAATTACTTCTAATATGTATAAACCTGAAAATGACGATACATACTTTCATTAAAGAGTTATAAAAATTTTCTAATACTCTATTAGCCACTGGTTTCTTGGAAACTGTTAGTAAAGGTTTTTATTTGCACTAGTTGGGACTCCCAAAAGCTTGGAATTAGACTTCAATGGAGATGATTTCGAAACTAAATGGGCCCAAAATCTAGGTTCTTATGAAACTGAACCAACAATATCCTTCCATGCCTTATTGATCCCACATTTAAATCCCAGTCACTCTCTCCTCATCTTGCTAATTTCCCCACCTATCAGCTAGTAATTTCAAAGTTTTTTCTTTAAAATGTATTGCATCAACAGTATAGTTAATATTCCAATCTGATATAATATCAGATATATTGCAATGGTATCAGAGCAATTTACCCCACCCCTGTAGAAAGTAATCTCTAAGTGAATAAATATTGCAAATCACTAATTCAAGTTGCAGCTATGAGGCTCCTACCAGTGATAGAAGAATATTGTGAACAGTATGAAGAATAAACCCTTTGTGTTGATGGAAGCCTACCAAGATTCAAAGATGATGAAGTATATTGGCCATGATATAGATAAGAGATCAGATATGATTCTTCCATTGTTAATAAATACTTGACAAAAAATATAGAAGCATGTGAAAACATGCCTTGCTATTGCGAGTATCTAACGTTGGGAAGGAATATTGGTGCAACCATAACTTTCAAGGAGTATGTCTATCTCAAGTATGGATTTTGGCCTCAGAATGTTGGTGAGAATTCTTTCAAGAGAAGAAAAACATCAATACAGGAACCAAGTTTTTCCAACTCTATGAGTAAAGAAGAAGAAATAGGATTTAAAGATGAAGATTCATCAAATCCATCTGCATGTTCAATATTTATGAGTTTGTTTGGTTTTTCTTCAAACAGAGCTTATAATGGTTGTGGAAAGAGTACCACTAAATATGTAGAAGTATCAAGCTTCTTGGAGGAGAATAGAAATGAAGTAGAGGAAGAGATCCATGAAGTGGAGTATAAGTCACTGCAAGGTGGTTGCATAGGAGAAGAAAGCAAATATCAATGCACTTCCAGCCTCTTTGTGGGTGATCTCCAGATCATTGCTAAGGATGTTGGTTCATGTAAGGGTGGTGAGACATATTTTGGATCAGATCCAAAAGAAGCTCGTAAATCATATTTACAGTCTCCTATTGATCCACATAATGAAGAAGAAGACAAGGCCACACCACTTAGGTACGAACCGAAATATTTGGTGTAAGATTAAACTTCCATCGCTCCACCACATGAAGAGAAAAATATGATGCAAAGGGATGAACACAGTTCAAATTTTTGTATTCCCTTGCAACATTATGAATTTGCAACGAAATCATAGGAGAGCCTTGACATCAGTGATAATCCACACTCCACTATCATCATTGAGGAGAATCATGAACCACCTAGTCTTGTAAGTGGGAAAACATAAATAATTATCCATGAAGGGGAGCGCAAGTTACTCCAAGGTATTTCCAATGAAGGAGAAAGAGAAATTTCCCATGACCATAAAGAGAAAGATGTTGAAGCAATGGAATACATAATTGAAATCCTTATTGTTGATTATTATGCAACAAAAGAACAGGGTGTTCATTTACTTAACCCTACCACCACTATTGTAGAAGAACGATCCAGAGAGATAAGAAACACTTTGGACATGGTTGAAAGAATACCTACTGATGGGTGCTCAAGTTTCATTGAGACATATAATCAAGGATGGCTTCCTCTCTATGTTGGTGACATATAGATTTCACTTGAAGGAAGTTGCTACAAAAACAAATCTCCATGAGCATTCAAACCTAGTAGAAGTTGAAGAAAAGGTCCCAAGACCAACTTCCACATCACCACTGGAGTTTCATGAAGTTGATCTCAGAAAGAGGGAAGAAGAAGAGGTTCATCTTCCAGAACTTCATTTTATTGCAGGGTCACTAAACATGAGTGAGTGCAAGATCAAAGAGGCCCTACACACTCTGCATGGAACCCATGTATTGATGAAAAATATATGTTAGAAGTTGTAGGATAAATCTTCCATGGAGACATGGATAAGTCTTAGAATGCCATGACAAGCATCAAGGGTAATTTTCTCCATTTTATTTCTGATAGAGACAGTTTGCTTGAGCTTGTTGAGTTGTTGCATGGAGCATCTTTGAAGGATGAATAAGAGATTTGCAATCTCACAAAATATTTTTTGACTACCCAATATTCCTTGAAGAGCACTCAATGTGCACTCCAAGAGTCAAAGAATGAGATAGAGAAACTTCATGAAAAGTTGCAAACATCACCCCTTCCCTCCTGCACACCATTCGTCCATCCTCATAAGGCTGATTCCATTATTGATTATATGGAGGAATATGATTAGATGCATTCAGGTTTTCATGTGCTTGAGGACTGTGCATACAAGCTTGATGAGAACCAAGCACTTGATCTTTCTCATAGAAAACTTGAGTTGTTTTCTGGAGAGAGTCTCTTCTCCATGGAAGATTCATATGAGCTCACCTTAGTTGGATCATCCAGTGATGAAGAATATTTAGACATAATTTTAGCAATGAGTATTGCAGAGAGTTTATTCACAAGTCTTCACCCCACACTTTTATTTCATCCACGTTAGATGGGGATGAAAATTGGGACAAGGAATTTTCCTAGTTAGTGGCACATGAGGAGCAATAGGCTCCCATAGGTATTCATGATGACTTGATGAATGCACCATTCCCTTCCCAACAAAAACATAGGCATCGAATTGCATTCTTTGATGCCTATTTCATTCAATTGCACCCATTGAGTGTACCTAGTGACAAAGAGTTCATCCATTGGAGTTGTACACTAGCTCCATGTTTGGGATATCATAAGATTTCTCTAGGTGAGAAAGACTCATGGATGGATAAGTATAGGCACATATTTCCACCATTTGATTCCATTAATCGACATATGGATTGGGTGGAATATTACATGTCAGACATGGATTCTTCTTGCAGAAAAATTTATGCTCATGATCAGTGGAAGGTGGCTAAGAAAACAAACTTCCAAAAGAACTTGTTGAGACATACATATGGCACAAGGTGGCATCTGTGGAGGAAATCCACACATTTTTATGGATGCGTTCAAACTTTTACCAATGTCAGAGAGTTGATCCATTGAATGTGTTCACATGGACCTTTTGGTTTGAGTGACATTACATTCCCTTGTTGGATGAGGAGACACATATTTCTTTTTCCTGCTTGCATTCTTGGAGATAATTTTGATGCGTCATTTTATTGTGAGAATCTTGGGAATCCTTGTTGGTTGGATGATCCCTACCCTTCTTGTGGTTGTGCATTGGATTTTCACCTGTGTCACTTGGATCTCATGGATTTCATATTTGATTCTTGTGTGCATTGGGCTCATAAGAATCTTCCTAAGAGATTGAAGAGACTAGTATGGATTCAACATTACTTGGGGGACATATATTTTATGATGAATAATATCTCTATGTTTTTGCATAGATCAGAGAGTTACATACTTCTATGTCATTTGCATGACTTAGTCATTCTGTATGGTTTTATTTCTATCCTTCATAGTATATTTCATGATGATGGGTTCTGTATAATGTTGATGATGCTTAAGAGGATTCCCACTAAACAGTGGGATCCTAACAATCCTTGGGGTTTCAATTTTCTACTTTTAACACTACTACATGGATACTTGCAGTTGAGGAAATGGGATTCAGGCATACTTTTGTCTGAAGAGTTATGTTGGTTGGAATTTTCACTAATGGAGATGCAATGAAAGCATTGGGACCCTATAATTTCTTATCTTTTGGGCAACTATTTACATGCTAGCTTGATGGAGAAAGTCAACATTTCTTTACATGAGTTCATCTATTAGGTATTATGTTCCAGTTCTCCTACATGGGGAAATACTTTTTTGGGTGAACAAATTTTACAGAACCCTAGATTGCTTTGGCTTCAGGACATGCAGAATTGGGAGGTGAGGACTATAATGTCCCTTCCTGGAAGGACATTGAAAATGTTGACCTTGTCAAGAACCTAGGGGTTCAAGAGTTGAATTAAATAATTACCTAGGGAATTTTTGTTATTGAAAACTATGGAGGCATGTATTAGGATAATTTCAAATTTTCATTATTTTATGTAATTATTTAATTAATGTGGAAAATAATGACGTGTGTAAATGAGTGCCATGTCAAGAGGGAGAATTAGGCAAGAAAACTTGCCTAGGATGAAAAATAGCAACTGTCCAAAAGACTGGAAAAAGAAATATGTCAGAAAAAAGATGGAAACTGTCAAAAGAAGGGAAAAGCAAGAAATTTTTAAGGAAGGAAGGTATAGGAAAAGATGCGAGACATAAAGCATGAAACATTAGTCAAGGAGGGTGCAATTTCTACTTCGTACTTAAGGATACAAACATGGAAACATTACCTAAGCTTCATACTTGCTATTTTTCTCGAGGAGGGATAATTTCCACTTTGGGTTGAGTAATACAAACAAGGAAACATCATCCTGTGACTGAACTTACTAAATTTCTCAATAGGGGTGCACTCTTGGCTTAGGGTTAGGGTTTGCAAGTGGGTAACTTGCCCAACATGTGGATGACTTACTCAACAAGTCACTGAAGATTTATTTAAGGATGCTTCCAACTCCATTTATCAGTTGGTATTGTTAATGGGTTGATGTATTGTGAAGATAAGATTAAAAAATGAGTGATGAGCCTCATTTCCCTTGGGTGATGTGCCCCAAGTCCCATTTTCATACTCTATTCTCTCTCTCTCATTCTCCATTCTAGACAACAAACGACCAAGGAGTAACCATATATGATTCAAATCCATATCTGATGGAATCCTTCATCCATTAATGATATTTTTCAAGTTTATCTATCAATTCTTTAATTTTATAGTACTTGCATACAGCTAAGGGTTTGAATCTCCAAGTATCTCTTTGATTCTAGCTTCTAAAATGCATTGTATTGATGCCTCCTATTAACGAATGATATATAGATTCATTTTGAGAGTTATTTCAACATACATGGCTTAAAATTTATGTTATAAACATTCTCTTTAAATTTTATTTCAATCTGAATTTGTATGACTGAGATTTACTTGTTTTTATCCAACATAGTCTAGATTTGCACCTAGAATTGACTAGTTTTACCATAAAATGCATAATTCGAGCTCAGAGTCTCCAAATCATACCATTGTTGTTCTGATGGGTCGTTAAAAGGTTTATATAAGTCTCTAATGTCTAAAATAGAGAATTATTAGCCTTTTTATCTTTTTGGGGAAAGCCTGATTATGAAGCTAGTGAGTTGTCCTAAGAGCTAGTTTTACCATTGCAACCTGTAGAACCAATTTTAATTGCTTCTGATCTGTATAAACCTGAAAAATATGATATATACCTTCATTAAAGTATGATATTTTATTCATAGTGAGATATAGGATTCAATTCAATCTTCACAATCTAAGTTATTCACAAAATATGCAAGAAAACAGTAAAAGAGAACAAAATAACACACATAGATTGTGCCAATAACTAATATTTATATTAGTGTAAAAATTATATATATATGTATGTTACATAATTATAATACAATGGGGAAAATTCATGAGCCCTTGGAGGCCATCTGGATGCATACAAGTGTTAAGCTAGGATTTGACCGCTAAACCCCCCTAGGTTGACCAATAGGCTCCCAAACCATACCAAAAAGTCATGAATGAAAGAGTGAACATGGATGGAACATGATGGATCATAAATGAAGGAATTATAGGCATGGTTGAACACATGTCTGACTGGGAGAGGCTCTAGGATACAATAAATGCCCAAGAAGACCCAAAAAAACCACATTCACACACTAGCACCCCTAGTCAAACATATTCCCTAATTTAAGGGATAATTAGTGGCCTATAATTAATTAGGGTTCCAATTTTTTCATTATGATAAAAATAGAGCTCCTCAATTGTCAGGATGATCAAAGTGGAGCGCCTCAACTATGAGTAAATGAGCCAGAATCACCTAGTAGACCAAGATTGATCAGTATAACCTAAGTTAGACCATATGACATAAGTACAATACAAATGAAAATGTTACGTAGGTGTATGACCATATTACTAAGGTGGATTATTTCTCTAACATCCCCCCTTAAGAATAACTTAGTACAACTTATACCAAATCATTATTGAGTCCTTGGCAGCTAAGGCTCAAGTCACCTCTTACAACAAAATTTGTATTTGTCCATGTAAAATGAGGAAAGAGGGAAAACCTCATGGGGAAAATCCTCCCTCAATAATGGACATGATAGATATGATAAAAAAAAGTCTTCAAAAGTTCCTCTTCTTCACTTGAATGAGATGAAAGAACAACTTCATACTGATGGACTTGGTGAAGATGTTGTGGATGCCAAGTTCATGCATCAATGCATCAATGTGTTGTAGACAAAGAACATGTGGAGAGTCCCCTTGATGGTCATCATTTTATGATGGAGGAGCATGATAAGAATGTCTTTTTTTGCAAGCATAATATGATTTGTAATCATAATTAATAATGGAAAATATATCTCTGCAAACTCTTTCCCAAATAACATCAAACGATTCAACAAAATTTGCCTCATGTGTAGTTGTCATATCATGGATTAAACCATGAATCTTCTTCCCAATTTGATGAATCACCTTCATAAATATGTAAAAAATCTCATGAGGCTCTGAAATATCAGAATATATGTCATATAAAGAAGAAAATATCATAGGTATGGTGTCTCCATGAGCGAATGGGTCCATAGTGAGAGAAGAGTGGGCAACTAGATCACACTCACAGTTGGGAAAACCCTGGATGGTCTAAAGATTTGAAACTTGAACCATAGGTGGTGAGTTCAAGTCCAAACATTTGGAAAAACAGCCCCACAAAGGAAAATTCCATGTCTTTCCAACCAATGAATGGAATACAAGACATAAAAGCAACATACACAAGTGACATAGCATTGGAAACTAGGAAGTTTTGAGATTTTCCAACTAGTGAACTTGAAGGTTGTCAGGTCTTTTGGGAATAAAATGGTTGGGGAAATAAGTCTATGAATGTCATAATCTGGATATAAGCCTATATATCACATTCATAATTATAATATTAAGGATATGAATGGAGTGGGAAAAATATTTCATAAGACACATCGAAAACTAGTGAAAAATGACTAGTTTTTTTAGGAAACTTTGGTGAACTGTTTGTGGTTTCTTCCAAGGAAGGGATGGAGGTTTCAGATTATGATATATCAGAATGTAAATCAGAAAAAAAATACATCTGAAATAGATAGATGAGAAATGGGTTTCTCCCAAGCACACAAATCATGCAAGGGCTTCCCATCTACTTGCTTACGCTCTCCTCTGCTTGCAAAATCTAGAACATCAATATTGTTCTCTACAAGGAGCTGGGTCATGATGTCCATATTATTTTAGAGGAAATATATTTCATGATATGAACCTTTACAATAACCACATGTTGGATTCTCTCTCTTTATCTCCATCCTCTTGGCTTTCGAATCATCATCAGTTGAACTGGAGCTTTCTATATTCGAATGCTTCTTCTCTTTCTCTCTTTGTTGCTTCAAATCATTGAATTTCTTGTTTCCTTTGTCTTGTTCTAACACACCAGCAGCAAGGGCTTGGTCCTTGGTGGATTTTATGGTGACCATTTTCAATAACTTGTCTTTCTCCTAAGTCAATGACTCCATGAATTCTTCTAGCATAGGCATCCTCCAATTTCTAGCTGTGAGCTTGCTTGAGTAGAATGTCGAAACAAACACAGAATACTCAGGCCCTAGCTTATAAAGGATAGAAAATATGAAGTGATAATATTTATTCTCTATGCCACACTATTTCACCTGAAGCACCAACGCTTTGAAATTGATTAATAAGTCTTGGATTGTCTCATAGTGAGATTCACTTAGTGAGATTAGCTCATTTTCAAGTTGATGGACTCTCATCTCATCAGTCTTCCCAGATAGTGACTCGGGCTTGAGCCAAAATTCATTGGTTGTGCCAATATTGTCTACATGGAAGGGAAGGTCTCTCTAAATGATGAGACAAAGCATACCAAATTCCTCATCAAGTCTATTGAAGTACTTCGATTTATCCACAACAGAGTTGGGCTCGGTCTTAGTCCCCATGGTGACTCTGTATAGGCATTTCGACCTCAGATAGATCACCACTTCAGACTTCCATTAAAAATAGTTGAATGAGGTCAAAAATACATGATTCTTCTCCATTATGTGTACGCACTGAGTGACAGAAACATTGTTGTACCTGTAATGTAAACACTCAAATTTTATGGAAAATGCCCTAAACAACAACTCAAACACTCTGGTTTTGATTTGCATCTCCACAAAGTTCAGATACCATGTGATAATTTCTTCACAGTGATATGTAGGAGCTAATGAAATATTCACAATCTAATTTATTCACAAAATATGTAAGAAAACAGTAAAAGAGAACAAAATAACACACATAGATGGTGCCAATAACTGATATTTCTAGTAGTGTACAACTTGTAGATATGTATGCAATACTTATAATACAATGGGGAAAATTTGTGAGCCCATTGGAGGCCATCTATATGCATACAAGTGTCAATCTAGGATTTGACCCCTAAACCCCCCTAGGTTGACCAACAGGATCCCAAACCATACCAAACAGTCACGAATACAACTGTGAACATGGATGGAGCATGCTGGATCATAAATGAATGAATGTCACATGTGTGAGTGGGAGAGGCTTTAGGAGATAATAAATTCCCAAGAAGACCAAAAATAACCACATTCACACACTAACATCCCTAGTCAAACATATTCCCTGATTTAATGGATAAGGAGTGGGTTGTCATTAATGAGGGTGCCTGGGTTGTCAAGATGATCAAAGTGGAGCACCTCAACTATGATTAAATGAGCCAGAATCACCCAATAGACCAATATTGATCAATATAACCTAAGTTAGACCATATGACATAAGTACAAGAAAAATGAAAATGTCACCTAGGTGTATGATACTATGACCATGGTACTAAGGTGGATTATTGCTTTAATATAAAGAGTTCTAATAATTTCCTAATACTCTCTTAGCCATTGGTTTCTTGGAGACCGTTTGTAAGGGTTTTTGTTTGCACCTGCTAGGACTCTGAGAAGCCAAGAAGTAGACTTCAACGGAGCTGATTTCAAAACCTAAATGGGCCCAACATCTAGGTGCTTAGGAACCTGAAAAAATAGTATCCTTCCCTGTATTATTGATACCACATTTAAATCCCAGTCACTCTCTCCTCATCTTGTTAATTTCCCCACCTATTAGCTAGTAATTTCAATATTTGTTCTTTAAAATTTAATGCATCAGCAGTAGAGTTACTATTCCGATATGATACCAGATCAGGGATATTACAATGGGGGTTAGTCACATCTAGTATAGTGATCAGAAATGTAATAACAATTATATAAATCTTAACCAATTATCAAGTGAGTATCTTAAAATAAACTAGTAATAAATGACGTAATAGGGCTATATCCTAAGCACCATAACACAATTACTAGTTTTTATAATTATAATGATTTTATTTATGGATTAGTATGTGTATCTTATGTCTAGTCATATCCATCATGGTGAATTTATACTAATAGTTTTGTTAAGTAAAGACATCCCCTTCACCTTCTAAGAATAGTTAATGATCATATAGTTGTATGAAGTACCTATAGATGAAGTAAGTCAATATTTGTGGTACGCATGAGTTAATTGCATTGTTAGTAAATTCAAATAGTTCTATGAATGGGAGTGATCTACGTGTTACAATTCAAATTGTAAATGTTTAATGTATAATGTGATACTTGTTGGTAAGAGCTATACCTTGTTGAGTGTTGATTGATATTTTGTAATTAGTTGATGGACACGGTGTTATTAAAATTCCTATGAAGGAATATCGTACAAAAATTTATTAGAAATAGTTTTAATCAATTCTTTTAATGAAAAGTAAGCAATGTAGATTGGAAGGAGATCAAATGAACTAGAAATTGATAATGATCTCGAAAATACATTTGATACAAGAGAAATGTTATAAAGGAGATGAAAACTTCTTGCAAATCACAGTACAAAATAAAAAAAGGACTATACAACTTTGTGAGAGTGTCAACTATTAGTAGATAACACCTGATTAAGGAATTACAAACCTTGATGAGTGTTACAATGGGGTTATGATGGGTGGCCCTCAAGGAGTTCATACCAGCTACTGGTGTATGAAGAAACACATTCTATACAATGAAAAAAGTAAAATTTAGATAACATCTTCCTGTGGAACATGTAAAGGCCGAGTGGGACCAGTGAGACCAAAGGTATTTTAGAAGGAAGTCACACACATATTACATCACAAATTTTCCTTATGATTTTGAATTGCCATAACTTCAAGATAAACAAATTTCTAGGGTAGGTGTATTTAATGCCCCATATTAACATTCAATAATTATAAACTCATATGTGAATTAGCTTGATATTTTAATTTGTTTAATATTTCTTAGACTCATCTAGATTGACTAAGATTTTTATTATGTGAACATATGGACTCCCTACATGTAAAATAGTAAACCGAATTTATCATTATTTTATGTATGGTGAAGAATGAGCAATTTTATTGAACATGCAAATTGAATATGGATTATTGGCATGTGGATTCTAGTTTAGTACTTTGGGTATGGAACAAGTACTTTATATGCAACAAAATAACTTGTATGTTTATTTAAATGTCATTTGGCAATATAAATTATTAGCTGAAAGAATTGGATATGTTATGCATGAGATATATGTTATGGTGAACTCACCCACATGTTGACTAGCTAGAAAATAACTAGATTCCAAAAGTTCGAAGGACCACTAGATGTTTTGGACATCAAGGGGATAATGATGTGATATAATTTTTCATGTGATTTAATTGTGAATTTCAAAATTTATGTGACTTGTGGGTTAGTGTGAGTTTTGATAGGAACCACGTATTTCTGAAAGTGCTTGCTCAATGACAAGACCCTTAGAACAATGATTGAACAATATGATTTATATAGGGTATTGACCCTAGTACTATCAAAGGGGGTGGAGGTATTTCCCATCGTTTATCCTCTGAAACTTGGAATCATGGGAAGATTGTGTTGAGCACACTTCCTATATGTCTAATGACAACTAGGGGTTCCCTTCTAGGGAAGCTTGGTCAATATAACTGACACTTCCACTTATCGGTTTTATCTGTGGTTAGGACAATATAGCTGACGTCATAGCATATTGTAGAAGAGGATGATATGGTGAGGTCAAATGATGGAAGTAATGGTGATTAGGGTGTTGAAGTACTAATGGAGAATGGATGGGACCAATTATGGATGGATGGTCTTCTTCATTGTTATATACCATGATCATTATATGCTTGATTTGGTTCATTATGATTATCTAATTCATTTTATTTCTTTCGTATGAATAATTATGAATGATGAATGATACAATGGTTAAGTTGTTCTTTTTTATCTTGTTTGCAAGCATATAATGATGATGCATTAAGGGAATTAAATGTGATTATTAGTACCCACAAAAAGAGTTTGTATCTTGGCCATGTATACACACCTTTCATAGGAGTAGATGAAGCTTAGTATATATGGGAGTAGATATGACATTGTGAAATGGTGGATAGATGTGTTATGCTTATGTAATTAATTTTTCAATTGTATTTTTATATTACATGAGTGAGATACATGATAATGAATAATAGTTATTATAATGGATTTTTTTGCACAAGAGTTTATATAAATGGTGGTGCTATTGTGGAAAGCTAAAGCATTTACAAGCTATGTGTTATAAGTCGTTGGAAACCCTAGGTAAAGAAATTAGATAGCTTTCCATATATGTCTTTTGGGAAATTGTTTGACGCATATAAGTAGAAACAAATCAAAGGTTGCAACAGTTGTGTCATTTGAATACGTCGATAATAGTTGGATTCACGCATTGTATTTCGGGAAACTATATGACACATATAAACAAACATAGATCAAAAGATTGCAAAATTTGAAGCGAAGGTATTTCTCTATTTTCCATATTTCTATAAAATCACATTTCATATCAGGGAAATTGAACAGGTCAAGGAGCAGGGGGTCATAGCCTCCTTCAAGTGGGTGTTGATAAGTACAATCAGGGTGCAACAACATTGTTTATGTAAGTGTTAATAAAACTCAGGGGGTAGTATCCTCCTTCCAGTAGGTGCTGGATAACAAACCAAAGTTGTAACTTCCACAAAAAGAGTGCATAGTTCTTCCATAGGTTGAAGATTGAAGCCACAAGCCACAATTTGTGTAGATAGACTGATATATGTTCAGGTCGAAGCATAAACATTGCAAGTTGGTGCTTACATAGATAGAAGTTGTTGCAGGTTGGTGTGAGTAGGTCACATATTGTACTTGAGATAAGGTTGACACCTAAAATGAGTGGGTGATCATGTTTGGAGACTATTATCTCCTGCTGATGTAATTACACTTATATATTATTAGATATACATTTTCTCTCAAGAATCTATGCATTTTTCTTATTATTAAAGTGAATTTTGAATAGTTTAAATCTATGAAAGTTTGCATTAGTTTAAATTGTACATATCTATGCAATTATTGATTCACACCTACCCCCCCCTCGGTAATAACTAAATACCAAAAAATCAAATTTGAATGGACAACCAAGTGTGAAGAATGTTTCCAACAGTTGAAGAGATTGCTCACTAGTGCATCAATTGTCAAAATTGTTGATCCAATTGAATATTATGTGGCATGTATAGATGCTTGCAAAGAAGGAATCGGTGGTGTACTCATGTAATATGGGCATGTGGTTTGTTATGAAAGTAGGAAGTTATTATGCCACACATTATTTAGATTTGGCTACTATAGTGCATGCTTTAAAAATCTTGATACATTACCTCATGGGAAAAAAATGAATTAAGAATGGATCATAGTGGATTGAAATATATATTTGAGAAACATACCTTAAATGAAATACAGATAAGATGGTTAGAACTTCTATGTGAGTTTGATTTTGAAATCAAACATATTAAAGGAAAGGAGAATAAATTTGCAAATGCACTCATTGGAAAAGAGCATATAATGTATTCTACAACCATTAGCGTGTGCAAATCAGATTTAAAATTCAGAATTATTGAAGTTGTTATTTCATATCAACGTTATACTCTGGTGAAATAAAGACAATATGAAAATTTACAACAATACTTTTAAAGGATATATGCTAGAAAATGATGAGATTCTTAATAACAATAATAGAATTTACATTCCTAATTTGTTGAATTAAGAAAGTTTGTAATGGATGAAATACATAAGGAACCATATGCAGAACATCCTAGGAATCAAAAGGTTATTACCGCATTAAGAAGTCAATATTTTTGGCCAAGAATGAAGAAAGACATAATTGAGTACATAGAAAGCTGTATGAAATGTCTAGAAGTAAAGGTTGAGGATGGACATCCAGTAGGATTATTTCACCCATTTCCAAATCTACAATGGAAATTGGATGTGGTGACAACGGATTTCATCACCAAATTACTTAGGAGATTCAAACAACATGATTCAATTATGGTAGTGGTGGGTAAGTTGACAAATGTTTCAAACTTAATTCCAATTAAGTCAACTCATAACGCAACTAACATCTCATAAATTTACATGAGAGAGATTGCAAGAATACATGGAATACCTAAAGGAATTGTTTTAGACAGAGACTCAAAATTTACTTCAAATTTTTGGAAAGGATTTGGAACAAATCTTAATATGATTTTGAACATATCATCCACAAATAGATATAAGGATTGAGATGGTTAATCATGTTATTGAATATATGCTCATAATATATGTGATGGATCAACCCTCAAAATGAGAAGATTACTTGCATTTGGTAGATTTTTCTTATAATAATGGATATCATGCATATTTAAAGATGAGTCCATTTGAAACTTTGTATGCAAGAAAATGAAATACTCCAATCAAATGGGATGATCCAGTATATAGAGTGTTTATTGGGATAGAATTGCTTAAGGAAATGGACGAGTAGATGGTTAGGATTAAGCGAATTTAAAAACCAACATAGGAAAAACAAAAAACAAAAATATGCATATAAAGGTAGAATAGGAAAATAATTCAGAGTTGGTGATCATGTGTATCTAAAAGCTAGTCCAAATAGAATTGCTTAAGGAAATGGACGAGTAGATGGTTAAGATTAAGCAGATTAAAAAAACAACAGAGGAAAAACAAAAAAAATATGCATATAAAGGTAGAATAGGAAAATAATTCAGAGTTGGTGATCACGTGTATCTAAAAGCTAGTCCAAATAGAAGTTTCTTGAAGCTTGGGATATGTCCTAAGCTGGCACCTAGATATTGTGGGACATTTGAAATATTAACTTGGATAGGGCATGCTACATATGAGCTTGCATTTCCTTCTTACATAAAAGTGCATAATGTGTTTCATGTATATTTACTAACAAAGCATGTTCCTTGTCCTAACCACGTTATTGATTGGGCATTGATTTAGGTGGAAAAGGAAGGAGATATACCAATACTACCAGTGCATAACTTGGATAGGAAAGTCACAATGCTCCAGAACATGGCCATCAGGTAGGTGAAGGTTCAATAGATACATTACAACCATGAAGAAGCAACGCGAGAGCTAGATGATACTATGAAGGAGGCATACCCAGAATTGTTTTGAAATTATGTATAGGTAAATAATGGTGACATGTACCAAGGATGGTGCATAAATTAAGGGGAGGGGAACGGTAACACCCCATTTTTTACCCCCAATATGTAAATATATAAATATTGATGAAATAGCTACGAGATGGATATGAATGGTCTTACATGACCAAATTATGTAATTATGTGCATTTTCTCTTTTTTTAGTATAAAATCCATGAAAATTGTAGACTAAAAGATGTAGAAGAGATGGGGGCTATAATTCCAGAAGAGGAAGATTGAGGACGTTAAAAGGGATATGACCCTAGTAAGTTAGGCGTTAATTCATTATCCTTAATATTTATTTTATCCTAAGTTTTATTAATCCATATTTATAAAATTTCATTAACTATAATATTCCATTGATGATACTAATATTAGGATTAGAGGGGGAAAGGGTGTCCAACCCCATGTATGCCATTTGTTTAGTTCATATCACCCTTCATGCCACTTTACTAGTTCTCAACATGCATATAATTATTGAGAACTAGTCCATTCTACCATCATTCTCTCATGATTGAATCATCAACTGTTGTCAAATATGAACCACCATTACCCATACTATAGACCTGAGAGATAACAAGAATAGAGGAATTCCTTGTAGTCTTGGCATAGATAGCTCCTAGTTGGCCTTGTTGGATCCCTAGAAGGGAATTGGGGTACGAAACCCACAAAGTTGTTAACTCAAAGACGAAGATCGATCAAATCTTAACTCAAGTAAGAGATCCTCATTCCTTGGGTTTTGCAGATTGATGGGGAAGGATTGCTAGTTGATTGGGATAGTTGTAGCAGGAAAACATGGTACCTTTTTGTGGTTTAATAGCCCTAGCTTGGAGGTGGCCTCTCAAAGGAGAATATGGCTTGATAGAGCCTTCGACTTGGAGGAACATCCTTACTCTGTAGTTAATCAATTTATATTTTCAAATAAGTATTCACGTGTATATAAAATGTGTTGCAATTATCTCTCATTTGTGTTTAACATAATTACTATTATATTAGGATTTAATTGTATGAAATTAATGGCTTTATGCGACTGCATTTATGTAAAAACTTTCATGCAATAACTTTGTATATGCAATATATAAATTATGAGTAATTATTTATGCATTCAATTCCACTGTAAATATTTAATTAAAGAAATGGAAAAATGAAATAGAATATCATAGGTGCTTACAGTTAATAATTTGGGTGTTCCACGACCCTTAAGGCATCGTGAGGACACTGGATACATGACACAAATATACACTTCTTCTCTGCAGCCCCCCACCTAGCTTCATGACCAATCGATTGTTTCAAAGCTCGCCAAATAATGCATGAAAAAATTTACATGCATTTTGGAACATTTTAAATTCTAATCAATTTCAAGTACAACTAAGTTATATCCCTCTAAACCTTACAGATGAATCACTTATATGTGACTATACACATCATACGAAAGTGTTAGCACTCCACCAAATAATCCGGTTCAGACACCCATCACTGAAAACTTCAAATCCTTTTTGTGGGAAAATGCTATATGAGATCATTTGGAGTGACAGGTTTTGAGTCGTTGTGTTTTATGAACGAAAATGACGATGAGTTCCTCAAAGAAATAGCCTGCAAAGGCTTGTCTGTGAGGCGGATGATATGATATGAGAATGCACCCGTAATTGTCCCCAAGATGGGACCAAGGAAGTATACCCATATAGCTGTGTAGTTATTGCTAGCTATTGCTGGACCAAGAGATCTCGCAGGATTCATCGATCCTCCAGATATTGGCCTGCCAACATAGTAATTTAGATAAAATCTTTAATCATGAAAAAATTAATTAGATTTACTTCATAGTAATAATAAAACAAATATGAACATCTTAAAGCTCACCCTGCAAAGATAGTGCTTACTGTAACCATTGAGCCAACTGCTATCCCTGCAAGCTCTCCTATCTGCATAGTTAAAATTCAAACAATAGCTTCATCACTCTAAAATGTCATGGAGATATTAATACTTGTGAAGTTGAGTGTATCATTCAATGGCATATATGAGAAATGTATGGGTTGTAAGGGTGTATATAATAAATGTAGCATTAAAAATGATGTGAGTAAAATTAAGTGATTAAGTTATAAAGTTAAAACTAAATTATTATTTAATTTTAAAATAATTTAAAATTAGATAATAAATTATGAATAATAATAAAAAAAGCGAGAAGAATATTTCGTCGATAGAGTTTTTATTTGAGATTTGGGGTGGACTACGGCCTATACTTTTTCATCTACATACGAGGATGAGACAAGTGTACTGTCAAGATTAATTCTATAGCAATAGTTCAGAATTCAAAATAAACAATTATAAAAAAAGGAATATAAAAAATAACTGGTAGCTAGCTTATGAATGGATAACCAACAGTTCATGGCATATAACTAGAAGAATGTGAGATAAAAAAGAAAAAGAAAAAGAATATAGTTGATAAATGGATAAGAAGAAAAATGTCAATGATAACATGTAGCTAGGCATGAATATATGAGACTTGAATCCATTCAACTAGAAAAATATGACTAATAAAAAACATTTCCAAAGTGTCTTTATTTTATAATTATCTCTCAACCATTTAATCCCTATTTACATGATCTAACCACAAACTATGTGAGAATATGCTATGTGATCCAACCACAAACTATATAGATGTGCTATGTGAGAATATGCGATGTGATCCAACCACAAACTATATAGATATGCTAGTTTAATCAAATATGATGCTTTATCTATACATCCATTACCAATAAATGCGATGAGTCTTGTTATGATTGAGCAATAAATAGAAAAAGTTATACCTAGTTGATTAGGTGTAGATCGGTTGTTGGGATGAATAATATTTATGTCATTATACGTGTAGTTTGGTAGCAAACACTTATAGCAAATAATATTAATAATTGATTGAAAAATAAATAATAATAATTTTTTTATCAACAGATTAAGTTAAGTTATAATTTAGATTAAGTTATAAAATAAAACAGATTAAATTAAGTTATAAAATAAAATAAATTGTTAAATTATAATTTAGATTAAATTATAAAATAATTTAAATTTATTGTTTTAATTTTTATTATTTTTATTTTAAGTCAAAGGTTCGAGTCCTACGAGTTTTTGAAACCCCAATCAAATTTTGTTCGATCCCCAGATGCAGTGCTTATGAGTTTTTTAAACCCCAATCAAATTTTGTTCGATCCCAGCTGCAGTGCTTATGAATTTTATAATTGCCAATTCTATGAAGGGCGCTGTGTTTTTCCCAAACCCCAATTCTAGGAAGGGGCTAGATGGGTTGAAAAAACATGCAATTCTGATGCTTTCAAAAAGATCCAACGCAATACACAGAGCAGAGGAGTTGCACCTCGCTTCTCATAAATTCTTTCGGTTAGAAATTACCGCACTGGTGTCGGTTGCAACTGCTGACGTAACGAACATGAGCACGAAGGATACCACGATTTCCATCGCCAAGGCCTGCAGTACTGTACCGGAAGGAGAAGTTATGCCTGTGTTTGATACAGGGCTGAACATAATAAGTAGTGCAAAAGAAGCTGTTATTGACCCGCCTAACTGAGCTGCAATGTAAGCAGGTACCTGCACATCAATTACATCTCATGCTTTCAGCTATCCTCCTCATAATCTGTATATTCCAATTTCTTGAATCAAGAACAAGGGATTTACTGAGATTGAGAGAACATTATAGTCACCTGCGTCCATGGAAAATGCCTTACTGTTGCAAATGCAATGGTAACTGCAGGATTCATATGAGCTCCAGAAATGTGGCCAACTGAATATATCATGACTGTCACTATCAGACCAGAAGCCACAGAACCCCCAAGCTTTGAAATTAATGGCGGACAAGCGTGATCCATTATTGAGGAACCACATGTTACAAAAACCAGAATAAAGGTCGAAATTGTCTCTGCTGTTATCTGCAAATGGAGTCCATAGTGAACAGAGAATCAGGAGAAGTATTTTATTAAGGTCCCGTTAGAGTAAATTGATTTGCAAGGGGAGTCTATGGCTAGCAGATAATCTCTATATATATATTTTATTTTAATTAGCAGTTATGGAGTTTTGAATTGGTGACTTCTACAAATAATCTGTGTTGCAGTTATGGAGTTTTGAATTGATGAATTTTACAAAAGGTGTTTTGAATTGGTGACCTTGTTTCATTGTACAATTCACTCTTTATTTTAGACCTTTCACACATACTGACCTCTATTTTAGGTTTGAAAATAAGTTTGAACAATGAACTATGCATAGTTAACAGATAAATATCTATTTTATTAAAACTGTTTTTGACATGTTAATCAGTTAAGAATTTTTTTTAGTATTAAACAGATTTTTCTTTACTTATAAGAATTTTACAGCAAATTGAATTTGAATTGAACTGTACAGCATGAGTGAGCCTAATGGTTAAGAGCATGTGTTCTTATAAGTTCAAATCAAGAGAGATAATATATGTATACCTCTGTAGACTTGACCTTAAAAGTATATTATTATTATTATTATTATTAAGATCCTCAATTCAAACCACTAAAACACAGTTTAACAAATAATTTGTTTATAAGAACAGTGTTCTGTTGAAAATGCATGCCCTGCTTTTACAGAATGTTCTATGTATCAAAAAAGTAACAGAGGGAAAAGACAGGCATTGGAATTTAACCAAAGATTCCTTGTTTTAATCCGGATTCAAAGCTTAATAATCTCTGATATATGATACTCTAAATTGAGACGGAATTGCAGATTGCATCGTAAGTCATACCTTTTGAAGGAGAGTGGGCGAAAAACAATCCATGCATCCTTTGGGGCACTGCTTATCTTCTCTTATACAGAAACACTCACAAGCTGTTTTCACATTTCCATCCCCTAATTGTTCTTCTATTTCTTGGCTAGATACACTGAGTAGCAGCTTCTTCGAATCGTTCTCGGCATCCATTTCTCCACCAGAAATCAATTTCGTTGAGAGCATGGTATGATAGCCGGATATGAGGGTAAATAAAAGTATTATAGTCTGTTAGCTCGAATAAAGCAATAGAAGGAAATGAAATAATGCGAGATTAAACAATAATCAGGCTCAGAATAAACTACCAACATAAAATTCAGGAATCGGGAATGTTGGCGAGAATTTACAATCAGAGAAGCTGAGAGATCAATGTAAAGGTGATATATTGCGGTCCTGCTGTACGATGGACGAAGATGCCTACCCTACTTGCAGGGTCATAGCACCTACGAGATGTGCTTGTGGGGTCATAAGATGGGGACCTTGTAGTACAAGAAATTGGCAGTGGTCACAAATCTACAGGAACCTCGTAATACAAGAAATTGGCAGTGGTCACAAATCTACCATTTGCAAGTATTCCTGTTTCCGGACAAAGTTGAATACTTAACACAGACGCAAGCCATGTACAAGTTTGAGTTGAATACTCTATGTATGATGCATACCCAGAATCCTATAAAACAGCTTCTGCTATTCCACTTTTGGCCTACAGTTTTGCTGTGCTTGGCACTGAATTGACTCAAGAGCGATTGACTTCCACTAGTTAATTAATTCAATAACTATAATTAATATATATATATATATATATATATTCAAAATAATATACATAATCGCTCACTCATTTATATATATATAAAAAACAAAATAGTTGTTGATATTGTGCCCAACAATATTTATGAGGAAAATTATTTAAAAATCATATTATATTTTTTTAGATAAGATTGTTAAAAATGGTAACATTCAAGGAAATTGTGTAAAAAGAAGATTATAAGATGGATTTAAAACACAAGAAGACATGAAAGCTGAGAGGTGCATGAGGGGACAACTCTCAATTCTTTCAATGCTTGTTCGCATGTTTAAGATAGATGTGGTGCGTCTTCATGACCGTCGTAGCAATAAGAGGAGTCGGATGCATCGTGAACAAGAAATCTCATGTTATGTCATGGATCTTGACGGCTCCTCAAGCCCGATGGAATCTATACAGGGTAAGACCTTATGCCATCACCCGACCATACCGCGACGTACCTGGTTCTGCATGGGGGGGTATTGTATTGGCATCCCAGCAGCTATTTGAGAGCAGAACAGAGGGAAAGTATGACACTTAGCATCCTGCAACTTGTTTGGGGGAAACACTATCGAGCTGGTTTGGGCAAATCCCCGGTGAGCAAACTCAAGCAGGGCAGAGGTTGAAAGCGCAAGCGCCCACGCAGGCGACACCAATCCACCAAAGTCCCCAGTTCAGTGATTAGCATGGCAGCGCATGGAGATGGTAGCGGGGAGGTGGAAAGGGAAGCCCTGATCAATCAAGAAACGTCGGAACACATTCGCCAATCCATTGCCACGATGGAGAACGAGATCTTTGGGGAGTTCAGGCTGAGGCTAGGCCATGATGTGGTCATGTCCAACTATTGGCGCCTTAAATTCATCCTCTCGCGCTCAATGAATGAGAGAGAGAGAGAGAGAGAGAGAGAGCTGATCTAGTCAAAATCACAGTTAGCACATTTAAAGAATATGCATAGAGCGACTTGGTTCACGTGAAAAGCCTGTTGCAGTTGGCAGAGCCTCCATTTTAGCGCGGTCAGAGGACACCAATGACGAGGGAGCCAGTAATGCCAACACAGATGAGGCAGAATCTGCCATGAAACCCTAGTCTCTTCCTTAGTCAGCGTCCTCTTCTTGTTTGTGTCCATGTCTACTTTCATGTCTTAATGTCTGTATTTACTTTCATGTTTTCAGCGTGTAGAAGAATGAGGCTGCCACTGTTCAGAGGCTGGGAATTCCTCACACTCTCAAGACACACTATATGGTAAACTTTGTTTATCTTTCTCTTTTGGATGCAAGACCATTGCCTAACTCCATGTTTCAGGAGTGAGAAGCATGTATATATTCGATTATAGTTCAAGAAGTAATAAAAAAGGGCCCCTCTTACTAACAAAGAAAAGATGGATTTAAAACTATTAATTATTGTTTCCTATTGGTTAAGAAGACTGTAAGTTTATTGTTTTAAAGATCGGGTTATTTTAGGTGATATGGTTTACACAAAACATTACTTCATGATTTAAGTGAGTGTCAATTTCACAACTAAATTATCTTAAATTTAGTAGTTTTTCCAAATAAATCATAAAAGTTCATAAAACAGTGATAACAATGATTTTTTTAAAATAATATCCTTGTATAAACAACTATTTTAATTTTAATTTATATAAATTATAAATTAAAAAATAAGTTAATCAAGATTAAAATTGTTATGTTTTTTTTTATTCTCAACCCGTTAGGTAATCCATTTGAATCGAGTAGATAAGATACTCAACTCGTTAGGTAATCCATTTGAATCGAGTAGGTAATCCATTTGAATCGAGTAGCTAAGACCACGAGTGGTTTATGATATGAAACATTTTGACTAATGCAAAAACAAAAAAAGAGTCGGATTCTAATCATATCCCTTTCGCAAAAAGCATTTGCAAATATTAAAATCATTCATTTAGAAATTTGAAAACAACTCCATTATTGGTCTTATGATTATTCAAAAGACATTAATAAAAAAAATATTGTTGAAGTGAAAAGGAATCTTAGGCTCAAATTGCTTAGGCGGCAGGCCTTTTCACTTAATGCACGACTTACTAAATATTTAACGTGCTTGACGAGATGTTAAGCGTAGTTTCACATTAATACTAAGTTTAATATAAGCTTGAAAAGCGTCCAAACGAGTTGTTCCATATTCTGTGTTTATGTGGGCAATCACCCCTCGCCACAAACACACAGAACATGACTATTAAAAGAATAGAAGTCAACCTAGATATATAATATCCCATCTATTATTAAGCACGACAAAGACGTCCGAGGTGTCCAGCTTAGTTGCTCCATTTCTGAACTACACCTAATAAATTCTTCCCACCTACTAAAATTTTTCCAACCTACTAGCATGAGTGTGCTTACTTTTCAATCCTTGGGATGGTTACTTTTTCATTTTTAGTTATGATATTATGATCATGTCAAGTATATCGAAAATGGTGTTATATTCATGCACAAGTAAGACATTAATCATGCTCGTTATTATTCTTACAATTATAAAATTATTTGATTCTCCAAGCCACAATTATAAAATTAGTTGATTCTCCAAGCCACAATTATTCCTACAATTATTACATTATTTGATTCTCCAAGCCACAATATTAAATGGGATTAGGTGACAATCAATGGAAAATTAACCATCGAAGTACTTGGTTTGGTAAGCTAATGTTAAGTGACACCATTTTGTTGAAGCCATTTAATTTTGTTAAATGTCATAAATAAATGTAGCAGAAGGAGATATATTTAGAGTAGTCTAAACAGGTAACGATTTCACCTTTTTTTTTTTATAGCGATTTCACCTTTCGGTAGAATTTTATTGGAATCTTGGAAGAATTTTTTTCAAGGATGCTAAATCAATTTATGCATTCAATACCATGATTTGAAACACACAAAATATAATTTTAAAAAAATCGCTAAATCACGAAAAAGAATTTGTCAAAAAGGTGAAATCATTGCACATTTAGTCTCCTTCGTTATTTTTTAGGAAGCATAGTTTTATTACATGGGATTCATCATTATTAATATTGTAGAGGAATCCACCTCGTGAAGTAAAGTGTAGAGGAGGATTAGGAGGAAGAGCATTGGAGAAGAAATAGGAGGATCCATTGATGAAGGGGAACAAATAAGGAGATGATATGAAGGGCAACCAAGAATTTGGATGAAGAATAAAAAGGAGATAGGGAAGAGAAAGGAAAATAGAGAAGAAAAAAGAGAAATAAAAGAAGAAATAAGTCTTAGGTAAAGAAAACCACATCTCAATATAAAATGTAGAGAAATTTTGCTTTTGGGTTATCTTAAAATTCCTTAATATTGTAAGCCTAGATAAGACTTACACCAATAAGCATAAATTTTAACAAATGTATAATCGAGTATGAGAACCCAATTATATTTTGAAGGTGTCTAAATGCTTAATAAGGAAATTAAATGTGAATTTTGTATATTTTAAATGGATTTTAATGAAAGGCTCACTAACCTTCTTTAGTCACAAAATAATTGTCTATATTTTTGTTCAATTAGATTGTGCTTGTGAATTTGAGTTGGGATGCCTAAAGAAATTTTTTATTTGTATTTAGGTCATGTTATGCTCTTTCCTTTCAAGTTTGTTTTAGGATATTATGAATTCTATAGGGAGGTTATGGGCACACCCTTTGCATCAATTGGTATGTGTTACTTTGCACTTGTACCCAGTGTTAGAAAACAGGACCGCGGAGCAATAACAGATATACAGTTAAATTAATAAACAAGATGCAAAACACATTAAAACATTACAGAGAGACGCAGATATAACGTGGTTCACCCAAACGATGGGCTGCGTCCACAAAGAAACTGCCAGTCCTTTTATTACAATCCAGAAAGATGAAGGGATACACCCTACAGCAAAACCTTTGCACTTCCTCTTCATGCTCTCACAATCTCTCTTCCAATACAATATAATACCATACTCAGTCGTTTTACAATGCTTTCTTTTATAGGGGAAATACGATGGGAAAATTCTAGGGTTAACCCACTACCATGGGTCTGCAATACTGTTGGCCAACACACATCCCAAAAAAAATTCTCGGGGGCTTCGCCCTTGAACCCCCGTGTCTCGAGGGCGCTACCCCCGAAACCCCATGTCTCGGGGGCATTGCCCCCAAACCCCAAGGTAGAGGGAATGAGTGTACAGTACTCCTGGGTTACAATCACAATTGTATAATATCTCTAGATCTGGAAGATTAGGCCCCACAACCAACACCTAGTGCACCTTTTGTTGTACCCGAGGGAGAGAGGGATAAATTTTTCGACCAAGAGGGGTGTTAATGACTGATGTCAGTCACGACTGGACCCTTTGGTCCTCCTTTAAGGGTACTATGGCTTAATGGTGTTGTTGACTTCTCTTTTAAAGAGGTTTTTAACCACAGGGTTGGTGTTTGGGGCCCCTAAAGGTTGAATACTAGGTCTCATGGCTCCATTCCCTTGTTGCACACTTGAGTGGCCTCCGCTTCAGCCATGAGACTCTAGTCTTCAGTCGCGGCCACTTCATACACCCTCTTGTCCCTTAGGACGGTGGGTCCTTGCTCTCCCTGGCCTTCTTTCCTCAAAGGAATGCATCCTCCATTCTAGGTCATTTCTGTGCTTTGAAGAGGGTATTGAGGGTCTTTACAGTATTCTAGGGATTAGATGGGGCATAACGCCCTCCCTCCCTCCTGCTCCGGCCTTTTGTTTGTGTAATTCACTTATTTGAGCATGTTTTGGCACCTAGGGATGCAAATATCCTTAGGAAGCCTGCCTTAGTCTATATTTTGTTATTATTTTCTTTTAATTTTAAGTTGACATTTAGTATATACGAATTTTCTTGTTTTAAGGCATGTTGACCTGGATTTTATGTGTAAAAGTGTGTGTCAGATCATATAAATAGATCTCCTCACTTCCATTTTAAATCATAACTGACGGGATAAATCACTATGCACTTGTTTTACCCTTCTTAGGGTTTCTCTGGATGGATGTGCTCCTCTTGAAGAAGTTTTCTAGTTAATGCAAGCTATTTTTCTAGCAATTCTTTGGTGAATCTCTGCTTTTGATAATGCTTTGATTTGTTGGATGGACACAAGCACAAGGAGAGTCAGGATTCTTACCTTTTTGTTGGATTTTGGTCAATGTGCATGTTTGAAGTCTTAGTGGTGACCATAGAGTTGCACTTTTCCCTAGGATAGGTCACTGTTTTCTTTCATGTTACCTTAGCAAGGACAATACATCTTCTCGTGAGGGTGCCTTAGGTTTTCTCCTTGTCTTTTTTAGGCTAGTTGCTTAACCTAAGACACTCTTCCTTTAGGTAAGCCATCCTCTTAGGAAGCCCTAGGTCGAGTAGGGCTTGTGCTAGGGTTTTCCTAGGTGTTCACACTTCTTCCTACAAAATCTAATCTAGGGTTAGCTCTTAGGGTTAGTCTAGCTTAGTGTTAGGTTAGTTCTTAGGTTAGTCTTAGTACAAGGTTATTTATTAGGGTATTTTCACTTACTTTTAGGTCAGGATAGCTTTTACATTAGGGTTAGGTTAGTTTCGGACTTCATAAACCATCGTGTCTACTATTAGATGTGACCCTCTTTCCACACACTAAAATCCAGCTAACTCCCTCTTCACACCCTCGCTGCCTCTAGGAGATCCTACAACATCTTTGTGAAGCCTCTTCTCCTTCAAACCTTCACCTCACTTCTCTCCTTAGCCACTAGACTTTCACTATCATCGTCTAAGATCCCATGCTCCTCGTTTATCCAGATTGTTCCTTTCTCCTCACAAGATGATCCCTTTGCCTCTTCTAAATCCATGTAATTATCTTCCATAGTCACCAAGCCTTCACCACTTTTGCTGGCCTCTTTTTCCTCAGGTCTGCATGCTTGCGAACTGCTCTTTACCTTTGCAACTCCAACTCACTCTTGCGCTGCTAGTAGTGGTCCCCAATAACTATCCTCGCAACGTCCCTCACTCCCACTCAACTAGCTAGCACTGCTTACTCCCTTGTTGCAACACCACCTTGTCATCCCTCCTCTCCTCCTGCGGCCTGTTGTCATGGTACTATCCAAGCTGCTAGCCTTCGTGCCTGTGCTTTTTCTTCGGTTGTTTCTCCATTGTGGATGCTCTATTCCACTCTATTGATCCCCTTTCCTTCTGCTGTCAAACCGACAGCCTGTTGTAGCAGTCTCTTCCTCCACCCATGATCTGATAGCAACATCTACCTTCAGTCATATTTTTGAGGATATTCAGATGAGTTACCCGAGGTATTTTGGCATGCCTTCAAGGGCGACCATGATAATTTTGCACATCATGTGGAATGGTTTATGACCATGGCTTCAAAATATGGTATTAAAGAAGAAGAAGATGCTTACATGTGATCATTTTTCCTTCACTTGGGAGGAAAGGCACTCGCTTGGTTTGTGGGCCAAGATAAGAGAATGATATCATCATTTGTAGAATTGGTGGAAACATTCTATAACCACTGGAATTCATAGCAACGTGACAAATGGATACCTCATGTCAAGCATGCATGGGACTTTTTTAGTAAAGAATCCCAAAAAAAGATCAATTTGAAGCATCCATTGTTCAGAGTCTGACTAATGATAGCTTGAGCACGATAGATGAAGCTTCCCAAGCAGATGAATGTGATGATGGTCCCATATATGATGATCTGGAAGCCCTAATTGAAGAAGCTAAGGAACAGAATTATGGGATTAGTCCTCCCTTCCAACATACAAAAACTCCTTGTGACATACTAGATATCTCGGAATATAATAACAGGAATTATGAGGACAATGGTTATTGGGCATTTATGGGTACACCTTTATATGATTCCTCGAGACCAGGTAGCATTGTCTCCATACACTGTAGTGAAAAAGAGCAGCTTGATGGAGTTACTCGGGAAGAGCGAGAACTTGACATGATTTGGTGCGAGGAACTCTTAGTCACCTCCAACAGGGATGTTGAAGACATAACTTATGAAGACCCTGTTGAAACAGATACAATCATTCCTTCCCCTTATGAGGATAATGATGAAGAGTGGCTCAACCCTTTTTCCACCATGATTGAAGATGGAACATCGCTAGACTTTGCAGATAGTTTTCATATGTAGATGGACCATTATGATGAAAAGTTCAAATATCTGAAACCCCGTATCTCTGGTGATTCTTCCATGATGTCACCATCATACTCATCCTGTAGTAGGGAAGCATGCCGCACTGAGGATTCTTTTTCATATATTTAGCATATGATGAGGCTAGGTCATCACTCTCAATTGTACCCCTCAGGATGCACAGAAGAAGTTGTTTAGCCCTCTCTACCCTACATCACCAAGCCCTTAATGATACATCTCAACAAGGCCAAGGAAGGTAGGTGGACATGTATTACTTTCACCCCTCAATCTCATAATATTTATTGTTTATCTTTTCATTTGAGGCAGGAAGGTATGGATTATATTGTTGACCATTTTAAAAGTTCAAGGATTATTGGGGTTACTAACATGATTGTGGAAAAGATAAGCAATATACCAGTATATACAAAGAAAATATAGAGTAAATGAAGGGATAGGTTGTGGCTCACATATGAATATTTGCAAAGTCCAATTCCATGGATAGTCTCCCAAGTTCAAGATTCATGGGCGATTTTCAGGAAAAAAATTCTGAAGATATGTATGATGAAGGTATCCCATACATAAGTCTTATAGAAGAATGGATCAACAAATCCTATCAAAGTGGCGCTTCTCCATGGCACCGGTTTCAAGTTTTCTAGGTTCTTAAGAAGACATGGTTTCTTGCACTCATCAAGACAAAGAGCCTGGTACAAACTCAACATATTATCAATGAGGTATTGTCTTGGATTACGCTAAAGGATAAAGCTAATATTACATGTATGAATTTATTACTTAAATGGTTACATTGGTGGTATGATTTCACTTAACCTATTTTGGATGCCGAGTTTAGTTTAGGTTAGTTTCATTGGGCATATTTATGTGCATTGCATTTGACGTCTTCTCATTATCTAGTTAGTTTTCATTGTTCTTAGTTTGTTTCCCTCATTTTGCGAACAAAGCAAGACGTAAGTGTCTTCCTTTAGATGCTTTTAATCTCTCGAGAATTTGATATGTGTGTAGGTCTACAGGTACCAGTATATTCACAGGTTATCGAGTAGTCCTGGCAAGAGCACTTGTCTCGCAGTTGGAGCCAGTGTTACGTTGTGTCTGTACCCATCGCACCTTCAGGTGTACCCCAGGGAGAGGCGGCTAATGTTTTCGACCAGGAGGGGTGTTATTAAGCGACGATGGTCATGGATGTACCCTTTGGTCCTCCTTTAAGGGTACTATGTCTTAATGGCATTGTCTACTTCCCTTTTAAAGAGGTTTTCAACCTCAAGGTTGGTGTCTAAGGCCCCTAAAGGTTGACTATTGGGTCTCATGTCTCCATGCCCTTCTTGCACACTCAGGTGGCCTGTAATTTAGTGATCCAGATGGAAATTGATGGCCACTCACCTATTCCACTAGCTCAAAACAATTGTCCATTGTGGCAGTTTCCTATTTATTTTTATACGATTTTTCGGGTTCCAAACTTCGGAGCTATTTTGAGGCCCTAAACAACGTTTTTTGGCAATTTGGGTGGCCAAACGGCTATCTTTGGTATTCATATGGTCACAATGTAAAGTTGTAAATCTCGGATAGGTCTTTCCAATGAGATATCGAGTGCCCAAATTGGAGATCGTATGCAAAATTTATGACCCCGAGAAGTTGACTATTCAACTTACCACCTTGGGGCCACAAACTTTATGACAGTTCATCTTATAGGGTTATGTTTTGGACTTTTGGGGTTCTCACCCTCATCCTTATTATAAATAGCCCCCTTTGGCCTCATTTTGTATTCAAATTTGCACGGATGAGCATAGTTGTTGCATCTCTTCTCAAAGATAGCTACCACCATTCTAGCTATTGTATTACAGTTTGTTCTATTTTCGCCACTTAATAGAATATGTGTTTACTGCATCTCTGTTATCTTTGCAATATTGATGTGTTTATGATGCTATATATGTTATTTCATTTCGTTCCCACATAAATCTGGATCAGTGGTATTAGAGCAACCTGCTTTTTGATTGTTTCTCAGTGCATGTCCCCGATGAGGTCCGTGTATAGAGAGTTTGGTCTTGAACTAGTTTCACTTAATCACTCTCGTCGTCCCAAACGGCCTCATGGTGAAAGAAAAGAGAGACGACAGCGCAGGATATCCTATCAAATCATTGCTCAAAGAATCCCTCGTGTGACAGAGGAACGAGATGATGGATAGTTTCTCCCAAATCCTTCTATGAATGACAGCAGTGGCAAGTGCATCTTCAACGAGCAGCCAATTCAGGAATACAAATCCCTTCAAGGTACAAGTTAACTTTGATATTCGTTTATTTGAAAGCTAGATCGATGTAGATGCCCTATATAATTGGTTGAATGTTCTAGAAGGGTATTTCTATGTCCACAATTTCTCTGACAGGAAAAAGATCACCTTTGTGCTCTTGAAGGAAGTCCCGCATGTCTAAAATTGGTGGGGTACTTATCGGGAGCAAAACTCATCAGAGGAGTCTGGACTGTTTGAGACAAATCCTGCTTAGGCCTCTTTCATAGATGTCATCAGGGAACAGTATTACCCTATGGAAAACTATGATGACCGGTACACCAAATGGACCATTTTGCTTCAAGAGAGGGACCAGACGGTGTCAAAGTACACCAACAACTTTCATACCTTGTGCACAAAGTTGGGTATCAAGGACTCCAAGCGGCACCTGATTCTAAAATATCACAGTGGTCTACATCGGTACATCCATACTGAGATGGACTTCCTCGACATCTCTTCACTTGGATCTGCCTATCGATATGCTGTCAAAATCGAGGAGAAATTTCAACAAAAGAACAAGTGAGACTCTAAACCTGCAAATCCACCGCAGAAGTAAGGCAAGGGAAACCCTGGCCCACAGAATACAACAAAAGGAAAGGACAACTAGTTCCCGCCAAAAGAAAATAAGGGCAATGGAAAGACAAAGAAGGACACTGGGAAGTGGTGCGAATTTCATAAAATCCCTTGGCACAACACTGATGAATGTCACTCAAAGCAGTCATTGGTGGCCGAGATCAAATCTTCTGAATCAGATCCCGATTCTGATTCCGAACCCAATGCCACAGCCATAGACAATGGGAGGCAGACCATTCATGTAGATCCCACTACCATTGTTGCTACCACATAGATTCAACTAGAGGAGCCTGAAGAGTCAAAGGAAGAGGAGTGCCTCTTCCACTCGCAAATGTGGGTGAATGGAATCTCACTACATTTCGTTATTGACAATGGTAGCCAAAAGAACCTGATCTCAGCAGAAGTCGTCAAGAGATTAGAGCTTCTGAAAAAACCATACCCGCAACCCTACAACATCAGTTGGCTAAGCCAAGGACGAGGTATCCACATTACTCAAAAATGCCTTCTACCATATGACATCAAGCCTTTCAAAGATGAGGTACTGTGTGATGTGACCCCACTTGAAGTCTGTGATGTTCTTTTAGGACATCCATACATGTGGAAGTGCCATGCTATATGTGAGTCACGGCCTCGCAGTGTCATTGTTACTTTGGTAGGAAAACTCTATCGGATACCAGAGACAATTGCACCTAACACAGTCTCGCAATGTAGGAAGATAAGCTCCCACATCAGAAAAATATTCCTCTTCACAATTGTATCTGCAGAAGAACATCAAATTACCTCCACACCCTCAGCACAGGATATCTATGCTCATCAGACACAAGAAGAAAACAAAGTCATTGTTTCCTCATCCATCCGAGTGCCTATATAATGCAAGGCCATGCATTCAAGGTGCTCCTCCAAAAACAAATCATCAACACAACAATTATAGCCATCTCGGGATGCTAAAGAAAAGCATCATCTTCACTTCAACAAATGTCGCACCAGGAGATCAACTCAACACAATTCGAGATATGATACAAGATTCAATGCAATGGAGACCATTGTTTCATAAGGAGGGAGGATTGATCCAGATGGAAACCGGTGGCCACCCACCTATTCCACTAGCTCAAAACAATTGTCCATTGTGGTAGTTTCCTAATTATTTTTCTATGGTTTTTCGGGTCCCAAACTTCCGGAGCTGTTTTGAGGCCCTAAACAACGTTTTTTGGAAATTTGGGTGACCAAAAAATTATTGTTAGCATTCATTTGGTCACAGTCGAAAGTTGTAAATCTTAGATAAATATTTCCAATGATCTATCGAGCGCCCAAATCAGAGATCGTATGCAAAAGTCATGACCCCGGGAAGTTGATTGTTCAACTTACCACCTTGGGGCTGCAAACTTTATGACGGTTCATCTTTTAGGGTTATGTTTTGGACTTTTGGAGTTCTCACCCTCGTCCTTATTATAAATAGGCCCCTTTGGCCTCATTTTGTATTCAGCTTTGCACGGATGAGCGTAGCATTCACATCTCTTCTCAGAGATAGCTACCACCATTCTAGCTATTGTATTACATTTTGTTCTATTTTCTCCATTTAATAGAATATGTGTTTACTGCATCTCTGTTATCTTTTCAATATGGTTGTGTTTATGATTCTATATATGTTATTTCATTTTGTTCCCACATAAATCCAGATCATTTAGCCACCAGACTCTAGTATTCAGTCGCGGCCACTTCATACACCCTCCTGGCCCTTCAATAGGTGGGTCCTTTCTCTCCTTGGCCTTCTTTCCTCAGAGGAAGACATCCTCCATGCCATGTTGTTTCCGTGCTTTGAGGAGGGAACTGAAAGATTTTACAGTATTCTCAGGGTTATATGGGGAATAACGCCCTCCCTCCAGCTCTCTCCGGCCTTTCGTTCAGAGCGATTCCCTCAAGCTATGTTGGTGGGTGTGCATTTTTAAAGTCTTCGTAGTGGCCTTAGAATTGAACTTTTCCCTAGGATAGGTCACCGCATTCTTTCCTGTCACCTTAACATCGACGACACGTCTTCTTGTGAGGGTGACTTAGGGTTTCTCCTTAGTTTTTCTAGGCTAGTTGCTTAACCTAGGACACTCATCCTTTAGGTTAACCATCCTCCTGAGAAGCCCTAGGTTGGGTAGGGCTTGTGCTAAGGTTTTCCTAGGTTTTCACACTTCTTCCTACAAAATCAAATCTAGGATTAGTTCTTAAGGTTAGTCTAGCTCAACGTTAAGTTAGTTCTTAGGTTAGTCTTAGTATATGGTTATTTATTAGGGTAGTTTCAATTAGTTTTAAGTTAGGATAGCTTTTAAGTTAGGGTTAGGTTAGCCTCGGGATTCATAAAACATCGGGTCTGCTATTAGCCACGGCCCTCTTTCCTCACACTAAAATCCAGCTAACTCCCTCTTCCCACCCTCGCTGCCTCTAGGAGCTCCTACAACACCTTCGTGAGGCCTTTTCTCCTTCAAACCTGGCATGACACTTCTCTCCTTAGCCACCATACTTTCACTATCATCGTCTAAGAACCCACCCTCCTCGCTGCTCCAGCTTGTTCCTTTCTCCTCACAGTCTGATCCCTTTATCTCTTCTAAACCTGCGCTATCTTCCCTAGTCACTAGGCCTTCACCACTTTCGCTGGCCTCTTTTTCCTTGAAGTCCACATGCCTGCGAGCTACTCTTTACCTTCGCAGCTCCAACACACTCTCGCGCTGCTAGTAGCGGTCCCCCATAACTATCCTCGCAACCTCCCTCACTCCTACTCAACTAGCTGACACTGCTTACTCCCTCGTTGTAGCACCACCTTGCCGGCCCTCCTCTCCTCTCCCATCCTGTTGTCGCGGTACTATCCAGGCTGCTAGCCTCCGCGCCCGTGCTTGTTCTCCGGTTGTTTCCCAATTGCGGATGCTCTATTCCACTCTAGCGATCCCCTCTCCTCGAGTTGTCAAACCGATGACCTGCTGTAGAAGTCGCTTCCTCCACCCGTGATCCGATAGAGACCTCTACCCTTAGTCATAGAACTATCTCCCACAATGTCTTCCTCCCGCGCCGACTTCAGGATGTCAACCTTTGTCTCTACCCGACACATGCACAAATAAATCAAACATTTCCAATTGATGTTATCCCAAATGCACTAACGTTTAAACGCTGATATATATGTATGAGTAATAACTGATTCATACCATTGCCAATTTCTTGACTTACATTTGAATATTTCCAATATTATCGTGTTTGACTGATAGGTATTGCTGCATTGTGGTTATCGATAAACTGATAAGCATGTGGCTTAGAAACACGTCGTAGAGATTATCATGTTTGAAATATTTCTTGGCCACAAATTTAATGTCGCTAAAATTGCGTGCATACATTTATTTGCATTTCCGTAATTCTGGGTTGATTCAAAATAGTTGGTTGTAATATTGTTGCATACAAGTTATACACTATCACACGAATATAAGTCAATACTGAAATGTAGGCCGGTTGAAGGGTTGACAAATAACAAGTGTGGATCAAAGGAATTGGCATTTGTTGTTTAATTGATGCCTTAGTATAAACTCTAAAATAATAATATGCTGCTAATGATGGTTCAAATTTGGTTACAATCCTTTTGCTAATAAGAAATGTTTATCTTGCTCTTATTTGGAATACGATTGGTAAAAACATGCATGTTTCTTTTAGCTTATTTTCACCTTTGAGTTAATTGTCCTTGCTTACGATTAGATAAAATTAGATAAAATTGAATGGTCATAGTTAAAACACTTAAATTATCCTATAGGCACTTATTCACTCTTCTTCTTGACTCCATTAGGCACTCGTCGGTGATCTATTTTTGTGTTTGAGTGTCTTTGCAGGATTGAAGTAAGGCTCTCTCCTATGAGGCTTTGGCTTCCAAAGCAATTAAGGATAAGTGACAAAGGTGGCAATGATCACTTGTCCTACATATTCTTATCGGTGGCAAGACCTTCCATTTCAATCGGTAATAGTATCAAAGAAAGAGTATCATGGACAGTAAGTTAAACCTTATTGAAGAATTCAACTCCATAACTAGGGTTGTGGGTAGAGTGATAAAGGAAAGAAAATATTAAGTTGTAATTTGGTAGATGTTGTTAAAAATATTTCAGGTTGAGAATAGTTGAAGAAAAATAAATTCGACCTAATGGGATGGAATACTTGAAGACATATTTGAAATGGACAAGAGGGTATTTGAAGAAACTTCGATATTTGAGTTTGGTATACCTATTAGTTGAAAAAGAAGTCGTATCGTGACAAGAGAATAAATGTGTTAAAATAGGAGAGTGAGAATTAGTGTTATGGGTAGACAATTGTATTATGAGTGAGAGGCCTTAAAGGAAGATTGCATGGAGTTCAAAAAATTTATGTTGAGTTTGCATGTAGTGGAGGTAGTCAAAAGGAATGGAAAAAATAAGAGTTCTCAAAAGATGACCAAGAAAAACCTTTGCGAGGAGAAAATATTTAGTTTTTTAATTGATGAAAGAAGAATTCTTACTAAAATTGAGGCTCTAAGAGTTTTCACACCAAGTTGATGGTCGAAAAAAATTTAGTGACAAATTTAGGAATGTCGGTGTGACCTTTAAAATGCACAGATGTTCGTTTTACAATAGCATCGGTTCCTTTTAAATAACCAAACAAGATTCCACACATTTTAAATAAGCATGGACAAGAAAGCACACATCCTTTAGAGATGGACATACACTAATAATACATGCATGTAATTTTTACTAAAAACATATAAAATATTTTAGTAATGTTTTCAAAAATTCTTGATCCCAACATTAGTTCTTAGCATTCTTTAGCTCGTTTGAGAGGTCTTGAATAGATATATAAATGTTAACTTATTGTTGTTTTATTATTCTACATGAATGATTGACTATTTTCAAAGTACTAGAAAATGATTATTTAGGTCATGATCAATACCCAAACAATCACATAACCCCCCTAACACAAATATTTTGGGCCCAATGCTAATTAGCGTGATCTTGGGATATTTTTAAATGATGGATAGGTTTCAAGCACTTAAGCAATGTGAGTGAAGAGCAAGAAAGTAAATTAGGCTCCATATAAAAAAATTTAGGGTCCATTGGCCCTGAATAAGGCCTTAAAAATCACATGGACCTCTAAAGAATATTTGGCCTCCAAGTGGAGAATGGTTACTCAAATAATGCATTGGATAATAGGGATGGGAGGATAATAAAGCCCTTAGTTTCTACATGAATAATCTAGGGACAAAGGACCATGAACAATACCTCAAAACCAATAGCATTTATTGTATAGGAGATCATTATTATTACTGTGTTATATGGGTTCCCATATGAGGCTTTGTGCAGTTAGGATGGCCCTGAGACCATGGTCGAGGATGAAATCGAGGGAACTAAGTACTAACATAAGATTCTCGAGTTAACGGTTAATGAATCTTAACATACGTCCTATAATGTGGATCTTTGGAATACAAGTTTGATATAGGAACAATCAAGAGGTTTTCCCTTGTAGGATGTGTATCAAAGCCTTAATTGGAGTCATGGAAAGAAAATGAGATATGACCTATAAATGAGATATGGGCATCATTTGAATGTTTTAGACATATTGAATGGGTTTGGATACCTTATCCATGGTCGTGGGATAAAATAAAGGGTTAGTGGAATTAAATGAACATTTTAAGGTTCATGAGCCATGGATGACTCAAATCACTACAAATGACCTTTGGAAGGAATAATTATCCTTTTATTGGGATATAAGTGCCATTAGAAGGTTTTGCGCACCGAGGATGGGTCTCTAAGTATTAACCATGATAAAGAGAGAAAATAAATAGTTCAAGTCTTATATAAATATTTTAAGGATTTGATCCATGAACATGACCTCAAAGAAACAAATAAGCCCTCTAATAATATCTAAGTAGAATATGGGAACCTGTCACGTCCCCTCTCATCTACCAGAGAGGGAACACGACTATGATGCTACCTAATACGTGAATTTTAAATCCCATGAACATACACATGATAAAAATGCCATGAACTAACAACATATACATATGCATAATGCAATCCACAATGGAAGTCAAATTCATTCAAGAATTCACATGTTCATCATATTTCATTAGCAAATATAAATGTAGAGACTTATCTTGGAAGAAGCTCATCCTGTAACCAGCTATGTCGCTGCAACGTTCCACCCAAGCATAGGCTAGTGTGCTCATCAATCTCTCAGCAGCACTGCCACCCCCAAGTTGGGCATGATTCCCACAAGGAATAAGGGAACACTAGCAGACTCACACATAGCCAAGGATATGTCAAAATTCAGCCAAGCCAAACTAAATTTGGGTTTATCAGGCTGCTAAGGAGATGGAAAGGTTGAATTGCTAACCTAGTGAGCTCAACCACAAATCTATGGACACCTGCACCAGATTAGGCTTGACTCCTAAACCATCTACACACCCAAAACAAGGAAGCATCCCCTTCTCTGCTACATATTCCCTCGGGGTATGCCTTCCACTCCACTGTTTATTCAGGGTGTGCAAAGAAGAAAATAAATCCCTCTAGATCTGTTTGTGAGGTTTCTTCCTACACTAGGTTTATCAAACTAATTCAGAACCCATTTCCACTCCAAACTAGTTTAAACCAAAGAAAAATATGCATACACAGCAAATACAAGTTCCGGGCTTGATGAAAACGTCATGGGAGACAAAAATCAAGAATCGAAATTGGGGAAAATGACCCAACTTGTGCAATTCGTTTCCCAAAAACATTCTGTGGCTTCACATGGGCCAAAACGAGTCCCTCAATCACTGAAATCATGGATCTGTTCCCCCCCCTTGGCTGTGCAACACCGAAACATGAAAATCCCAACCGTGGGGATGTGGAAACAAACCAAAACGTGAAGGATAAAAACCCATGGGGGTTCAGCTGTGTTAGATCTCAATGTGGATGAAGGATGGATGCTGAAAAATGTTCAATATCTCTCCAAAAACGTGAGGAAGATCAACTGTGTGAGTACATGAGGAAAATCCACTGTGTGAGTGAGGGATGCCATTTTTTTTCTTCCACATGAGGATAATGGGTGAATGATATCCCCTTAGGCATGCATGTGGTCAAAGGCTTATGACCCTGCCAAGAAATGACAACTTCCCATACCTCCCAATCCCTAAGGCAATAACTGCCCCAACTAATTCCTTGGAGAATTAAGTGGTTGATGAATAAGACAAAAAAGGTGGTTGAAATCTTGATGGGTTCTCCCTTTAACACTTGGCTTCTCCCCAATGGCTTAAGGTTTTAATATCCCCCCCTTATCCTTAAGAAATAATGCCCCCATCTCATTAATTGTTGCATTGACATAGTTGGTTGTGGGTATTTTAATTAAACTGCATATGTACATGATGTCCAAAATTATAATGTGTCTGGATAACACGAAATGCCATCGTCAATGATTTTAATCGCTGAAACATAAAATGCTAAATCGATGGTGGGGGATTTTTCCTTGAGCTCCACACCGTGATTAAATACAATATATACACCATATGCATTTTTAATGCAAACGGGGTCAAAACCGGGGTTTTACAGAATCTATACGAGTTTTTTCCATATTAGTGAAGGATATTTGGGTCTTTATTGTAGTCAAGTAGGGAAATATGAGCTAGATGACCTAAATGAAGGTTTTAGGGTTCACAGATCATAGTGATGTCTTAAACCATTTGTACACACTCTTTTTAGGGGAGCTTTACCTACCAAGTGGGGCACATATACCATTACTAAATTTCCTCACTAGGGATGGATCTTAATGCCTTATCCATGGTCATATGGGAATCATTATAAGCTTTTCCACACTAGATATTTCTCGAGACAATATCAAATGCCCAAGGATAAAAATCAAACTCATGCTGAGTAAAATAAATATTTATGGTCCATGGACCATGCATAGGATCCAATAACACTAGACAATCACTGCAAATGGAATTATTATCCCAGAATTATAACATGGACACCATTGTGAGGTTTGGAATTGTAGCAATTAGGTTTAGGACCCTAAACATGGTGCAAGGAAAAACGCTAGAGTCTTAGAGACAACCACATAACATTTCTTGAATAGATGAGTATATTGTAATGATTAATTAATTGAACTTATATGCCAAGATATGAGACATTTAAAGTCATAAACTAGAGTCTTAATCCCTTAATCTATTTATGTTCTATGCAAGGACAAGGTGAAAACTCTTGCAAATAACCCATTCATAATTGTGATTGGCTTACTAATAACATTTTCATCACTTCAAATGATAATGTGAAGCCCAAAGCTTAGACATATGATTGTGAACTCTAAAAAAATCTTGTATTCCCTAATGGTGGTCCTTGGACATGGTCAAGTCGTCATACCAATTTGCAAAATAATAGACCTCTTAATGCAAACTATATTATACCTTTGGAGTAATGATAACATTTACATGAACTATTTGGTTTCTTAAGATCTTATGCATGGTCTATGGGCCATAAAAGAATATCCTAGTATATTAGGCATTGGTTTTTATCCTTGGAAAATAGGTTATGTCTAAAGAACAATCTAGTGTGGAAATCCCTATGATGCTTCCCATATGACCATGGTCAAGTCATTGAGACATATCCTTTGTGAATAAAATATCCCAATGGTGTATGTTTTGTGTAATCCCTTTTTCTTGGACCTTGGGTTTTCAATCTGAATGTAACGATTCAATGGCTAGAAGTTGAACATAAATAATCTAGGATGACCAGATATATTGTAATTGTATACATTGATATTAAACATAAAAACATAAGATGTTAACAAATAAAGAAGGACGAAGAAGAAATGGGGCAATTCCACGAGTAGAGAATGAGAAAGGAGGATAAGGGGTGAAGACCTTAGTGAGTTATATAGTCTATGTCCTTAGCCTTAATATAAAATTTAATGAATAAAATTATTCAAATTCCTAGACCATGCATAGGACTATGAATTAATTAACCTTGCTACATTATCCTAAGTTAGGAATTAAAGGGTAAAAATTGCACTCCTCATGGAGAGCTAGATGAAAATTAAATAATATCAAAATAAAATGTGAGGAATTGAGTAGAAAGGACGATTCTCATAATCATTTCCATCATCCTTCATGCTAGAAGTAACTTGAGAAAAGAGAAAGGGAATAAAAAGTTATGTTGTTAATTGAACTTCCACACAAGCTAGAGAAAATTCCATAGGAAATGGGTGTTGATCATTACTATGCCATAGTGTGAGAAAACCTGACCTACAATTGATAATCCTTAGTGTCACAATAATGAGATTCCCTAGCCAACATATCCTAGAGAACTAGAAGGTAATTCGGATAACCCAAGGAACTGCATGCCGAGAAGGGGGTCCCATTCCTATTGTTGTGTAAGATAAGGAGGAAGAGTGTTTGTTAATTAGGATAGTTTTGAAGGGGTTTTTTTCACTATTGAGTTACCTGAGTTATGGACTAAAAATGAAAATATAGGAACTTCATCCACATGGAATGATATCCCTAGTTCTGAGGTGGCCTCTATCATAGAGATATTAAGTGTGGTAGAGTACCTATGTCTATGTGGACAATCCTTCATTTGTATCTAGTTGGAGGATTACTCTCTTAAAATACGGAATGACATTTATTTTATGATGATGTTCTACAATTTATTGTTTTCCATATTTATGTGTTTGGTATGAATGTAATTAAATTACATATTGAGGTAGGATACTATGAAAGACATGCATGTATTTAGGCTAACCTTTTGCATTGAAAACTATTGCACCTTTATTTTATGCAGCTAAAATTGTATAGCCAACTAGAGAATTCGATTTTGGAATGAGAGAAGAAGTTTTATGGTGAAATTGAGGTACCCGATGGTCTCAGAGCACGTTGTGGATACTAGATATGTGACAAAACGTTACGATATCTCACATTACAACATTGATCCATATTGTCCAAAGGTCATCTTGTACATGAAGAATTACATTTCGTATTTGAACTTTTAGACATAATTTTTCCATCAAAATAATTCTGGAAAACAATGTTGAATCCTTAAAATTTTTAAGTGAGTTCTCCAATTACCATATTGGAATGTTGTTAGAGTATTTGGGTGATTATGGAGGCATAAATGGAGAAAATATTGAAATTTAGAATCAATAGTGTGGAAAATTCGAAGAAATATAGTTGTAGCCCATATGCTTGACAAAATGAATAATTGATAAAATTTTCAAAATTAGTCAAAATCACTAATTTTTTGTGATGACAGAAGCCTAGATGCAAAAATAATGGTGCTAAATTTCATGTTTTAGAGTAAATTAATACATAGGTGATCAGCGATGAAGAGAAATTCTAAGTTTCAATATGTCCTTTGTATAATTTGGTGAAAATTGAGAAATTGATGAAATATCCAATTGATAGGTAATGGTGTTGAAATTCCTTTGGAAAAGGAGTTATTCAACATGGACTGAATTGGGGAAACTAAGCCTACAATCACGTTGTCCATTAATTATATATATATGTCTGTGTGTGTGTGTGTGTGTGTGTGTGTGTGCGTCTATTTATTTATTTATTTATTTTTTTGAAGGTGGTTCACCATGGAAGCCCAATTTACACCATGGATACGTCCACCCGAGAAAATATCTTATACTCGCTTGGAAAGTATACATGAACATGCAACAAAAACCCCCGAGGAGGCCAATCACGATAAATTCCTCACCAACCTAATATTTCATTACATACAAGGCTCCAAAGGATCAAATGTCCCCAGAGAGATTCAAACCCGGGTGGGGAGTGCAATAACCAAATCTCCCAGCCNAGAGAGAGAGAGAGAGAGAGAGAGAGAGAGAGAGAGAGAGAGAGTTTAAAAAAATTTTACAAATGACATGGAACCTATAATGCCCTATAGTTGTCATTATGAGGATAGAACTATAATATCACTTGTTTTAATACTTTATTTTATTTCTTTATATTTAGATGATCTAGACTCGGTGAGACACTTTATCTATGGAGATATGGATATGTTAATGTAAATATGTTCACGATGATTATAGATATGCAGGTTCATTAAACATGCAAAGAAAAATGCTGAAATTTGTTACATGGATACCAACTCAAAAGTATGTTATGAATGTATAATAGATGTGAGGATACAAATAAATCTATGCTTCTTATATTTAACATCAATACATATATATTTACGTATCAAATTTGTTTTATATATACATGAATATGATTTATTGTTGAACTAACCGACATGGTAATTCCTTATGTAATAGAGAAATGATAGTAGTGATGAGGATAATTTGATGTTGTAGACACCATGAAAATAATGTGCATTATAGGCTTTTCTTATGATTTCAAGCACTGCTAGGATATGTGGGCTAGTTCAGTTCTGATAAGATGCACTACTTTCCCATAAGGTTGTTCGATGACATGATGATAAGAATAATAGCTACATAGTATGGCTTATTATAGGTACATCGTCTCTCTTTATATCAAGAGGGGTGGAGTTATTTCCCACGGTGTATCCTCTGAAACCTGTAGTTGTGGAAAGGTTGTGCACAAAAACGATTTGCAATTTGTGTGATGATGACTACAAGTTTCCTGCTTGGGAGGCTTAGCCCATATAGTTGACACTTGTTGTTACAAGTTTTATCTAGGGTTAGGACAATAAAGTTGATGCTCCAACATATTCTAGTAGTGGAAAGGATGGGATGTGGAAGATGGAAGTAGATTAGGGTGGAAGGATGGTTTGATGTAATTTAGAACGATGTTGTGAGTTAGTTACTTAACATATTGGTTACTTTTCTATGTTGAAAGTCTTGTATTAAGCATGTATCATGCCACATGTATGTTGTGTCATTTGTATTAAATTACTGTAAAATAGTGTGATTATTAGATTTTGAGATTTCCATTTTTTTTTATCTTGCATTCTTCGGATGAGAATGAGAACATACACGAACTATACATTAGAGGACTGATTGTTTATAATTAATACACACACAAGTATGCATGCATTAGCTATGCATACCTACATTATCCATGTACACTATTATTATTAATTGGTGTATTAATTACTATATGAATGGGTAATGGTTGTAGGGAGTATCTTTAATACAAATTAATATCAAGTAGCATTAATACCCTTCTTGTAATTCATTAATTATTGGTATGATGAATTAAATAGGTATGGTGGGGTTTTTTTAAATTATGGGGGGAAATGTCAAATTCGTTTATAAGCCAACATGAAATGGAAGACTTTATATTTTATATTTATTATATTCAATCATGGGGACTTCACTTAGTGAACCTCTCACAGAGCACGTGCGATCGTGGGATATTAAAGAATACCCTTAATTTCGAGAGATATTGACCCAAACTCTTTTTGTTGAAACCCCCTCCCAATACTTAAGACCTCCTCCCCACCCCTTTTTATACCTCAATCCTTATAAACCACCCTACCCACCCCCACCTTAAACCCCTCATCCCCGCAATACCTGTAATATATTGGTTCAATTTTTTATAATTTTAAAACCCACAATATGAACTAACGTGATAGGATATTGGTCAACGAGTGAAGTCCCTGTGTATTCAATTCAATATTTTATTTCAGATGTTTTTTTCCCTAAAATCTAGAAGGGGTGGTTGATGGCTCATAAATGAGGGTGGTTGAGAATACTTGGGAAAACATGTATGGAAATTCAAAAAATAGAGAGGTGAAGAGGAATTGAGGGGAGTATTTTGTTATTTGAAAAGAAATTTGTGAAGAGGTTCAAGTTTGTTGGGAGGCAAGGATGATTTTAAGAACCCCCCCTAGATTTATATGTATAAAAATTGGGTGAATCTCTCCGATATATAGGAAAATTTGAAGGCGATTTTATCAATAATAT
>LPNX010234185.1:0-31196 GCA_001517045.1 Pseudotsuga menziesii | reverse complement strand
ATATATATATTTTTTTTTAAATAATAATATTATTATTATAGAGAAAAAAATTATTATTAAATGTAATAATAACCTTCTTACCTTGGAAGAAAAAGGTCCCTTGTACAACATCCACGGCAACTTATAGTGACCAATTCATAGATCTCCTTGAGAAAATCCTTAAGGATATAGATGAAATGAAGAAATATATTGATGAAACGTTAAAAGAAAATGAAGATGAATGTGAAAATCACGTAGAACAAACCACCGAAGCTAATGTAAAAGATGAAGATATAGTAGACTATTATGTAATTTCCGATGAGATTAATGGCATCAATTAAGATATTATGTAAGACAAAGATATAACATACCCTAGTAATGAAGAAAATGACAAAGAAACAATTGACAAGGAGAAAGATGATCCTAACCAAGATTGTGAGAGACATTTCGATGTTACTAAGAATAACAATGATCAAAACATTGACAATAACAAACGCATGAAGGACATATGTCATCACAAGGACTTCTATAAAAAACATCAAGGAAAGAAACTATAATATCTATCAGACACAAGATAAAACTGATGTTCTTAGAAGCATTATAAGCACAAAGATCCCGTTCAAGGGAACTGACACAAAATATGTTGGGAATAACAACACGAAAAAATTTAAGGTCGTCACCTATGTCAAGTATGTTCAATTTAGGAAAAATATAGTTAAAATAAGCAATCACACAAGTGGAAAAAGCATAAACAAAACTTCACCAAGTTCATACTTAATGCAAATACCAAGACAAAATAATCAAAATGAAGCAATGCTCATAATCAAAATTGCATCTCTCAAGTCATCAGTGTGACACAGAGCCAGAATAAAAGACGACATGAGAAAAAATCAGCTTTGAGGACAAAGCTTTCCCAAGGGGAAGACAATGCTACAACAATAAAATACTAAATAAATAGGTTATAACTATTAGTAATAGTAATCAATTATTAAATATAGTTATGAAGAGAAATGTCTCTTCAATATTTGATGGCCAAGCAACAGCCATTTCCATTGTATTTTATCATCCATTAAATTATATATATTTATACTTTCAATTCATGAAGATGGGACATATTCCCCCTTGGTATCTGGATATTGATTCTCCATTACACCAGATATAGTGTAACAGTATTTTTGAGTCTCCCAAGAGGAATTTGGCCCAGTTAGGTTAGGAATTTGTCCTTGTTAAGTAAATTGGTCACCCACTGAAGAATATAAATAGAGAGGCACCCTCTCTCATTTGGACGCACAATAAGCTCAAGAAAGTCCTCTCCAAGGAGAAGAAAGACAACTTCAATTGGGTATAAGAGAAGAAGTTGTGAAGGATATCTTATCTCTTGGTTTTTTATCTTTATCTAACATTGTACTTAGAGACGAATCTATATAGAATAATTTGTTGGGTTTTTCCAGAGAATAGGTTTTGCAGGATAAATATTTGTGTCTTTGATTTATGTTTTTCTTTTCTATATTTCAGTGATCCGATTGTATAAGATTAAAAATATAACATAATTGAATTAAAGCGCAAAATCTAACAATAACATATCGCATGATTGTAGTGCATAACAAATCCTCCAATTATTTTTTTACGTGCATTGAAACACACCACAAACTATTTTTCTTTGTAATTTTTAAATTTGAAGAACTTGTAAGAAGCTTATTCAACAACTGGAAGTGTTCTTCACATGTTTGTGTCCAATCAAATTTTAATCCCTTCTTTTGCAATGAAGTTATGGGGTGTGAAACATTGGAGAATCCATTATTGAACCTCTTGTAATAACCAACAAGGCCCATCAAATATCTCACATCTGTCACATTCTTTGGATTTGTCCAATTCCTAATGGCCTCAATTTTTCAGGATCCACTGATATTCCTTCCTCTAAGATAATGTGACCCAAATAATGAATTTTTTTTTAAAGAAATCAGATTTACTTAACTTTGCATATAGTTAAATATCTCTTATCACTTGCAAATCCATTCTCATATGCTCTTCATGTTCTTCATGTTCTTCTTTATTCTTCGAATAAATGAGAATTCCATCTAGAAAAATAAGAGTAGGTTTGAGAAAATACTTGTTGAAAACATTATTCATGAGACGCATGAATGTAGCTGGTGCATTAGTGAGACCAAATGTCACCACCACAAACTCATAATGACCATACATTTTTCTAAAGGTTGTCTTGTGGATGTCTTCTTCTTTTATTCTCACTTGATGGTAACCATACCTCAAGTCAATATTTGAAAATACATTTGGCCCTCTCATTTGATAAAAAAGATCATAAATTTGAGGTAATTGGTATTTGTTCTTTATTGTAACTTTGTGCAAATACTTATAATAAATACATAACCTCAGTGTTATATCTTTATTTTTCACAAATAGCATGTGTTCTCCCCTTGGAGACACACTTGGCTTGGTGTACTTCTTTTCCAATAACTCATGCAATTGCATTCAATTCATCTCCAACAATTATGGTATACTCATTATGTATAGTGTCTTAGACACTAGTGCAATTCATGGTACAAGATCAATTGTGAAATAGTATCCCTCTTCGAAGGAAGTCCTGACACTTCATCACACACCCCTAAATATTGAAAGACTATGTAGTCCTCCAGCTTGGGAAATTCATTTTTTGTTATGCCCATTACATGGGTTGCATACAATCGACAACCATTTATAAATAACTTATTCAATTGTAAGGATAAAATATGTCTAATAGAAACCCCTTTTGGAATTCCCTATATTATCCTTGGGTTTCACTCTTCATTGGTGCATTCGAAGGTATTGTTGTAGCAATCAATTTTAACTTTAGTTGTTTCCAAGCAATACATTCCAGTAAGGAAATCATAAGAACCAAGTGGAAACACATTCAAATTTGTGCATGTTAAGAGTTCATTCATTTCTAATTGGAATTTCTCCACCATTTCACTAGCTTTCCTCTTGGTTCCAGAGGGTAGTTGAACCAACCATAATTTGATATGCATTGTTTTCTTAAAAGCACAAATCTAAACAAATTTAGGATTGATATAATTGTGAGTATATCCAGGGTCAATTAAAATAGAGATAGATTTCTTAGAAATCTTTCCTCCAACTTCAACCACAACTGATTGATGATCTTCTTGGTGATTCTCTAGTGTAACATAGATTCTATGGATGATCCTTGCCACATCACTTACAGTTTCATCCTCTTGGATGTTCTAAACCTGATTGGTACTCCCATTCCGACATGGACAATTTCTAAGCAAATGGTCCTCTCTAGATCTCCAACATTGAAGTGGTAGCATTAGAGGACATTTTGATGAGAAATAGGTCTCCTAAGGAAAATGATAAAAAAACCACGTAGAATTTTTTTTTATAATATTTCACGTTTATGGAAGTTGCCCAGGATTATTTCACTTTAATCAAAGTTATCTTAGATATATATTTTATATTAAAATGAATTTATGAGGAAGAAGTTCAATGTAGTGTTTTCACCGAAATAAGGAAAGAAAATTAAATACACACCAACGTTTCATGGTGTATAGTATTATTATAATATATTAATTATTATTGTATAATAGTTTTAATATTAATTATTATTATATATTAGTTATAATATTAGATACTCTTATTCATTAATTATATATTAATATTAATTAAAAGTTATTAGATCCAATTTTTGACTGTTATTATAAAATACTAATTATAATATAATATAATTATAAATTAATTATAATATTTATTACTACTATTATTATATATGGGTAATGTATTAGATAGTATTAGCTAAAATATGGATGGGTATATTAGTTAAAAGTTATTGGACCCAATTTTGAGGCTATTATAAAATATTAATTATACTATATAATATTATTACCTATTAGTTATAATATTAATTACTATTACATTATATTGGCCATGTATTACCTAAGATAGATGGGTAGTTATTGGACCCAACTTTTGATGGACATTATAAAATTTTAATTATAATATAATATTATTATATATTGGTTATAATATTAATTACAATCACTTTTATATATTATGTATTGGTCATGTATTACCTCAATGGATGACTATATTAGTTATCACATTAGTTACTAATTTATATTGATTAATTATGATATTAGTAAAAGTCATTGGAACCAACTTTTCAATGAATTATAATAATAATTACTATAAGTATTATATATTATATGTGAGTCATGTTTACCTAAAATTGATTAGCATATTAATTTCATTATCAATATCTAAGATAATTTCTCTCATCTTAAGAAGGAGGTAGACAAATTCTACTATTATAAAGCTCCACGTATCCCCAAATTATATAATAAAAAATTACCTTAGACATGCACCGCTTTTGAATTTTAAAGCATTTTGATTGGATAATAATTATGACATGGAATATGAATTAGGGTTGAAAGGCCCATTTTCATTCAAATTTCCTCTAATTCTAAATTTTCAATAGTCTAAATGTTACAAGTTTCCAACCTTTTAATTTCCAAGCTCTTTTTCTAGTTTGTTTTTCACATAATACGGTAAAAGTTTTAGATTTATTCTTGAAAAGGCATATGATCATTGTTAAAATATCATAATATTGGTCCCCTTGGGGTATTTGAGACGGTTGAATCTATTTATGCATTCCAAAATGTGATTTAAACACCTCAAAATTTAGATTTTGGAAAAAAAAATTTAACCAAATTTCGATAAAAATATCAGCAGAAAGTCCAAAACATCTAACAAATATACTTCTCCAATTCTTTTGGCTTGTCTCCCATCATCCTATCTAGCTTAGCCATACCCTATGCTGGTTGCTTTTGTTGATTTATGAAATGAGGAGGATTAAATTTCTTATTTCTCCAATCAAACTTCTTCTTTCTCTTGTCCTTCCATGCCTTATGGAATTATGGCCTACTTTTGTTTTGAACATAACAATACTTGGCCTTCCTTATGGTTGATCTAGACTTTGAGGTTCGTCCGACTCAAATTTGTCATTGTATGACTGAGGTAATTCACTTAGAAAACATTGAATTTTGACATTATTATCTCTTATATAATTGGCATACCTCAACAAATCCAAGAATTTATTGGCATATTCCTCCATGGTCATTTGTCCCAATTTCAACTCATGAAACTCTTTACTTTTATCAATTTGTCTCACAAACAAATCATTTCCTCGTGATCAAATCATTAAGTGGCGAGGGTACATTGTCTCATAAACAATGTAGTGTTATACATCAATCAATTTTTATTCGGCTAGGTCCAACCTTAAAAATTAAATTATTATTATTATTGTTATTATATTATATGTTCAAGTACATACATATTGTTAACTCTCTAAGAACTTTAGTCGTCTAGTGAATGATATTTTTTGTTGTAATTCTCCTCCAAACCTTGTTGGAAAAAATGGGTATTACAGAAGTAGAGAACCAAGAATCTAAGAAGTGCAAGCAATGTTAACCAACACCATTATATTATTGAGATACAAGTTACATTAAAATACATTATAAAGAATAAGTGATTGATAGATTGATCGAAGAGATCATCTATAAATACTTGAATGTTTAACCAATTTCCTAAAATCAAGTTTATATCCATCTCATATTAGATTATCCAAGCTCACCAAAATAGTTAAATAAATTTGCATTTTTGGCCTTGTTTTCCTTTCACTAGATTACTCAACTTGGTTGGGACCATATTATTTGGTCCAATCTTATAAGTCATCATTATCCTCAATGAACTTCTTGACTATCTAAGTCATTCCCACTAACTCTAAAGTTGGGTTTAACCTGAGGTTCTAACAATGCCTGTGAACAAAACTCTTTGGAGATTTAGAAGGAAACGCTATCACTTCTTGAACCCCATCATAATAACAATTTCCTAAAATTTCCAAAGAAACAACTGAAATTTCATAAACCTAGCTTCAATGAATGACTTTGGAAAAATGTTAACAATATGATTCTCTATTGTGTAGTAGACAAGAGACACCATATTCTCCTATACCAGCTGTTTTCAATAGTATGCATGAAGTTACACATGTTGACCATCACACTTTGAGCAACAAGGTTGGTAACCACTCGTATCATAATTTGATTGTAACAATACCGTATAGTGAATTCCATAAAAGGGAATATAAGCTCACCCATCAAGTTGTGAATCCACACAACCTTAGTTCAAACACTCATTGTGCCTCTATATTTAATTTCAAAAGTTGACAATGAAACAATCTTTTGTTTCTTGCATGACCAAACAATTATACCAATTTCAAAATGAAACACATAGACAAAGTTGACTTCTTAGCATATCTAACACCTACCTAATCATAATCTATATATGCGACTATTTGTTTCAAGTTCTTTCTATATGACTTGATACCAAGGTGATACATACTTGATACATCAAGCAAATCACTTTATATCCTTCAAATAACTCTCCTTCATATCTTGCATTAACTTAGAGACAAAACTAACAAGGCAATTTGAGTATGAATCAAGTAAATAAGATACCAATAAGTTACCTACATAGTATTATAAACTTTCAGAGAATCACACTCCTTACCTAGATTCACTCCCGATTGAAATAGGGTAGAACAAGACTTGAAATCTTGCATCTTGAATCTCTTCCAAAGAGTCATACTTAGATTGAGAAATAAAGATACTATTAACGCCATATCAAAATTTTGATAATGTGGAAACCTAATCCTATCGAAAAGTGTTGGGACGACACCCTTAGAGTTTGCAAGGATGTTGATGGCATCTACAAGACAAAGTTTAGCCACTAGAATAGGTCACGGTGGAAATAAAATAAAAGACAACGTAAATTGGCAGCCTCAACTCGAAGTAATGAAGATTGAAGGTGGAAAGGAATTTCATGAATCATAGATGCAGGGTAAAGTAGGGGGTGTCGGATGCACTAAAGGAATTTAATGGGAGTCATAATAGAAGGATGAGATTGATCTGAAGACAAATCAACGACGTCAAAGTGTTTCGCACAACGAACATGCTCGGCCAAGACCACTTTTCCGAATCGCGAAATAGGTTAAAGAGTGGAGGAATCTGATGGCCAAGATTGGGATACAAGAAGATCCATGAACATAAATTATTTCACATCCCGAACTAGAAAGGACGTAGTTGCAATTTCAAATTGCGAAAATTTGTGTCGGCCGCTCAAATCGACGGTCACTGCAAGAGCGGAGATAGATCTGCAGTCAGGGTTTATTTCATGATCTGAAATAGCATGGACAGGGTTAGGATCTCACATCGTGAAAAGTGGTAGGGCCCTCTTGGATCAACGGTCATGAATAAAAGTTGATCTTGATCGACGGATAAGGAGCATACAGCGAAATAAAGTCACTCACCAGATCAGGAAGGGAAAATTAGGTAAAAGGTTAAATATTTCGGATATGAACGGCCTCAATAAAGGGGAGTTGGAGATCGATAGCAGAGGTAAGCATTCCCAGATTAAGCTGCACACGCATGAAATGAGGACAAATGTAGCATAAAGGACCTCACATACCAAAGGCTCATATCACAAGGAGTAAGATCCACAGCGCAAACTACGTAGGAAAGGCATGAAGGTTATGTTGTATAGAAAGCTATAAAAAGATCTACGTAGAGTTGGAAAGGTTTGTATTTTCCAAATCCTCAAAACCGCTGAATACCCGACCACATACAAAGCGCTGGCAAGGACAAACCAAGAGATTGTGCTAAAAACAAAGGTAGACCCCTGATACCTCCTCAGTGGTATTTGAAAATGGATATGGTAGGAGAAGTAGAAGTGGTAGAGGTGAGAGATAATGCAGAACTGAAGGTCACATGTTGGAGGGTAGAGGAAAGTCTCGTAGATGAGAATTCTGAGATTTTCGATACCATATTGGTGGGGGAAGCCATTGAAGCTGCCAGGGGTAAATTGAAATCCTTAAGGACCAAGGTAGAGATACTTGTGGTGTTTTTAAATATTTTTCCCATTTTTTCTCTGTTGAGCAAACCCCCATTGCCTTGAGTTTGTCAAATGGTGTGCAGACAATTTCTCTGTCGCCGAAGAAGTCATTATGAATAAGTCAAAGTCCAAAATCCTTTGTTCGGTCTAGGCTTCTATCGTCCATAAAAACCTGCACATCCCAAATGAGTTTGTCCATATATCCCAAAAATTCCAAGAGGAAAATAGTATACGTTTCTTTAGAGAGTCTATCGACGAAAGTAAAGAAGCCTTCTTGAAGGCCTGTTCAAAACCCAATGCTGAATTCATCAACCTGTCATACCCTATTGACCTTATCCAATTTAATGAAGAAAATCAGTGGTGTATATCCTTGGCCAGTCAGTTTTTAGGTCTAGATACCGACGCTTATGTCACAGAGTCATTGTTGAGTCTATTGTTCATCTTGAGTACTTTTCTGCGCGAGCCTGGATTGCTCGGTCAATCTTATCAATATTGTTCTCTTAAGTTTGATGAATTCCTGGCTGAGAACATCCATTCTCAATTAGCAAATTTCCATGGCACTAAAGTATTCAGATTCTAGTCCTTTTTGCTGAGGATGTTTATAGCTTATAACAAAGAAGACCTACAAGTACCTGAATTGGAAATCACTAGTGATATGGCCACGGACTATTGTTAATTCATGAACCAGTTGATGGTCGAAATATACGACCTTTTCTTTCAGTAAAGGCCACCCAGGGTGTTTCCTGATATGAGGTGAATACTACAGCTATCCCATAGCAAGAGGATAGGAGACTGGTTCCTGACAGAATTTGGAACAATCATAGGATTGTTCGGTTTTGTGCATCAACCCTACATTTTGCCATCTTTTCTAACTACCAGGGTTTCTCCCTGGAATTGATCAGACAAAGACTCACTGTTGAGGAAGAGCACTTCTTGAACTATAAAAAGATCTCAAATTTGATTTACCCCTGGGAAGTGGGACCATACACAGTTCGGAGAAAAGTTGCTTTACCACTAGTCCCCAACTTACTCATGGGCATGGGTTTTTCTATGGAACAAGCTGTGAATTACGAACCCCGTCAGATAATTTCCAAAATGAAGAAGAATCACAAGTGCAAGATTTTTGAACACACTGAAATACCCGGACTCGGGGAAGCAACAAACTGGGATGATTTCCCTAATCCTACCTTGATAGACACCAGCATAGAACGAAGCACTGGCTCACCCCTGCCAGGAGTAGCTTCTATCCAAAGAGAATTGTCCAAATTAGTTGCAAAATCCAGGAATGTCTCATCATTGGTCGGATATTCGATGAGTTTAATGAAAATAGGAGGTCTAGAGTCTATGGAGACTGAAGAGGTGGACACGGCCTGCCTGCCCAAAAAACAAAAAATAGAATAGGGGCAGCAGTTAGTGTAGGTTAAAAAGAGAAATACAAAGGGGCAGATGAAGAAGAAGAATATGGAGAAAAAATAGAAATAAGACTAGCTCGAGGCAGCCAAATTGCAAATCCAATAATATGTATTTGACGGGAAGACTCCGAACATGCATGCATCCAAAGAGGACTAGCTATACTCTTACCGGGAAAGGGCTGATAAAAATTTTAAAGAGACAGTAGAGCTATATAGCGAGGTAATGCAGTTACCTTACCCAAACATGGCATTAAAAACTGTAAGGGATCGTGCCACTAACACCCCTAGCTTAGCTCTGACGATGTGAAACAAGGTGTTAGAGGTTAATGTGAACCTCACAAAGGTTCCCATTACTGACATAATACACCTCAACAAAGAAATCGGGGATATCTTGAATGCTAGACTGTTGAAGGCCACAATACAGATGTCCAAGCTAGAGGGAAGTAAAAAAAAGACTTTGGATATTTTGAGGAAGGTTAGAGAGGGGAACAAAGCCCTTAAGGCCCAAATCAACAATCTGCAAAATGAAACAATACAAATAGAGGGACCAACATCTCAGGGGGTTTTGGCTCAGAAATTGCTTAACGATAAACATAAGGAGATCTAGATACTAAAAAAGAAGTTGAAAATCCCTTCTACCGAGCTCACTCAGACAGACGAGTTGGCTGACTTCAAAAAAGAGAAAGAGACATTGAATGTTGAGCTTGCCGACTGCAAAGCCAAGCTACTGAAGCTCAAGGCAAAGGAAAGGCAGTGGGAAGTAGACATCCAGATCTTAAAGAAGAGTGAAATAGAATTAAAGGCCACATTAGCAATGAAAGAAAAGGATCTTCAAGGAAGAGGTGCAGAGAGTGCAATTCAATCCATAGGTGTATTTGAGGAAATAGATACCAGTTACCTTTCTATAGCAATGTCCCAGATAGGCCTAAAAGATACAGAGCTTATTAAGTTAAAGAAGTAGATTGAGGAACTAGAAAAGGAAAAAGGTAAAGAGAGACAAGAAAAGGAAAAGATGGAAGAGAAATGCCAAGGACTGACACAACAAAATTCCAAGTTAATCCAGCAGTTGATCAGTAAATTGGCCTTGCAAGGCACTAGACATTTGATCTGGGATCAAATCATTATAGAGGATGACAAGTTTCAACCTTATATATATTTCATTGTAGACTAGAAGAATGCTATGATAGAAGCCAAGAAAAAGGTTCTGATAGTATTAGGGGAAGTGTAGAGGAGACCTGTGGTAACAGCAGAAAATGTCATTGCTTTCCTAAGCGCCTTGTCAGACGATTTGGCCAATCGATACAGTATACCGAACAGGGTTGCTATCGTCTCTGGGGATAGAAAGGTAATTGCTAAGCACAAGATGTTGGAAACTGTTCAAGACAAAATAGGGATTACTGAGCACAAGGTCCAGGAGGTTATCAGGCTATTCAGAACACTGGTAGATAGAGGGATCCCTTTCTTCTAGGAAGAGAAGGGACATTTAATGTCTTAAAAGGAGTATCGGGAACGTCTGTTTCATTGCCGATTAGACAACAGCAAGTTTGGAGATATGCAACAATCATTGTCGGGAAATATCATTTTTGATAAGTTGGCCAATGAATTTGAACTATTGTTTGATTTTAAAGCCAAATGTGCCGGAGTCCTCGAGACTTTGTACCCGGAAACTATGGATCTCAAAGAGCAAGCGCTAGACCTGGCAATTGCGACTTTGCTTGGTATTGACCTATGGAGATCTATTCAGTAATACGGGTCGACCAAATTCAAAATGCAACCATAGAAGTGGCAATGACAATACGTGGGAAGTTTTCTCTGTGAGCACGCCCTCCCAATGGTCACTTCTCCCATAACTTTGTACAGCTGTCACTCACCAGATGAAAACATGGAAGACTCTCATGCACATTTTCTCTTGCAATCCATATTTCATTTTTCAGTTTTTATGTAAATTGTGGCCGATGTGTCACATCAAAGTTTGCTAGAATTTTTTCTTCAGTTGTAACAAGTTTGAGTCCCGAACCTTGGGTTGGGAAGTCTGAAATACTATAAATATATCTCCTAAAGAAGGAGAAAGGGTTGGAACCGATGTAATTTTGTAGTGTATGCTTTCAAGAGTATTTTAATAAATTTGTAGAGTCGAGGTTGGCGTTTTACACAGGGATTCATGTGGCCTGTATTACAATCTGTTGCTTCCTCTCTCACATGAATGTTTTTCCAGTTTATCTCTTCCATTATGTTTTCTTTCATGTCTGAAATAAGTGTATAATAGTTTGGAATTCATACATGCTATGCTCCATCTGTTGTTTCAAATTTCCAATAAAGATTTCTTCTAAAGTTAATATGGAATTCATTTTCCAATGCTCTGTGTTGATGATTTGTTCATGTTATTCTTTTTCACTAGAAAACTATAATTTGACTGTGATTGAATGGCTATCTTGCCTCCATGTTGAAATCGCCTGCATAAGTTTTTTTCATTTCTGTTACACTTCTTGACTCCATTTCCCAATGGTTCTATGTCCTGTTTCAACCAATCTTACAAATAATTCATATTTTCACTTGTACATATCTGGCATTGTTAATACTTGGTGAGAGATCCCTCTCGGAAGAGCAGAAGGCCAGTTCTCTCTTCAAAATTGGTTCTTCTTTTACCTGAGAGCGATCCTTCCACAAACTTTGGTTCAATTCCAATGCTAACAAACTGGCGTCGTTGCTGAGGATGAGCTGAAGATTATCCCTGGAAGAACAACAGGAACTGCACGATTTCAAGAAAGAGATTTCTGAGGGAAAATAGAAATTTTTGCATTCACAAGAAGGTTGTATATTTTTCTTGGTGACTCCACACCCACTCCGACCAGTATCACACTAGGTATCTTGGCTTCCAGAAGAATCCACACGAGAGGTAATCCTAATCCTAAAACTTTTCAAAGTGTGGAAAATCCAGAAAAAATACTTAGGAATAGAAATAAAGAGAAAGTGAATTTTCCATTGTTTGGTACATCATCATCTCAAGATTTGTACAACATAGCAGAATATGAGTGGGGGGTTAGAGCTAAAAGACTACTAACCAAATCTAAATCTGAATTCGACCTAAGGAAAGTTGGGGTTAGCCCTAGTATACTAAAATCCTATCTGCTTGATTCTTTGTGGCTAAAACTCGAGACCCCGGCGAAAGATGAGGAGACAACCCCTATTTTTTAGAACACCCAGTTTCCTAACCCCCAGCCTACTCCCAATCGGCTGACCCTAATGGTTGCTACTAGATTTTCCCCATTAGCCCTACCTCTAGTTCTGCACGACCTCCCCTTGAACTATGCCCAAAGGATTGCACTCTACGATGGGGAGGGGAATGTCTCAGTGAAATACCATGTAGGTAAGTTTGATGATTTCATCGACCTGGAAGAGGTGGATGATGAAGACATCAAGATGAGGTTGTTCGCTCAAGGTTTGTCTGGGGAGGCCAAGAAATGGTACAAATATTTTCCACCTAGGTCTATTCTCAGTTTTACTGGTTTTCAAACCATATTTCTGGAAATATGGGGCGATAAACAAAGCCTGTTGCAGGTCCTATCTCAATACAACAATCTCAAGAAAGGGGGTTTTGAGTCAGTCCATGAGTTCTCAAGCAGATTCATGAGAGTCTACAACTTGATACCTGCTGACATCAAACCTTCACCCAGGGTGGCTAAACTTCATTACGCTGATGCATTTGATAATGATGTTGCTTTATTGTTAAGAGAAAGAAATTCAAACACCCTCCTAGCCATGTTCACTGATTCCCTAGAGGTAGATGCCAATATGATGGCATGCGAAAAAATAAAACTGAGGGCGGAGATTGACAAGAGGAAAGGTAGAGAAGAAACACACCCCATCACTTATACGCCTTCATCTAGTGATGTGAAGTTTGAAATGATGCTCAAAACTATGCAAAAGTTAATGGACCGGCTAACATTGGAACCCAAGCCAACAAACCGAGAGTAGAATGAACCTCAGATAAGGAATCCCAATTTTAGGAGACCGGTTCCTCTCCCACTCCAACCAAATAGACAAAGGGATGCGAGGAATCCAAGGAACCAAGAAGAGCAGCCAATTAGACCTCCTTTCCTTGAAAAATATGTGGCTGTCGAAGATGAGGCAGAGTCCATCGAAGATTAGATTCATCATTTTGGTGATTTAGACTCTGAAATCTACTTGACTGAGGAGGAACATAACATGTTCACACAAGTGGATGATAAGACCCTAACAGAGGAATTGGAGCAATATCATAGGGGTATATGCATGCTATAGATGATGTCAGAAAGATCAAGTTAAGAAGTAGGGACGTTGCTATAAAAAAAGGGGGGTTAAACCCAAACCAGCCTTCTAGTAGTCAGACTGGCCCAGGAAAAGGGAATGAGAAACAAAAGGAGTCAGTAGCATCTAAAGAAGTGGAAAAAGGGATTGGTAATGTGAGGGAGCTGGAGCAAACAACACCTATGGAGCTAGGCAAAAACTCTCCCATGTTAAACCTCCAAAGCGACCTGGCTAAGCTAAAGGTTTCAATCCCTTACAATAAATTATTGAGGAATCAGGAATATAGGGACATTATAACGAAGATGATCGCAAATCAAGGAGAATCCCACCCGGATATCTTAGAGTTGATTGAAGACAACCCTACTATTATCCTGGGATCTAAGATTGACAGTGTGGATAGTGAAGACGAGGAAGTACCACCCTTTTACATGAGCTTGAATGGGCATGACATGGTGTTGCACAACGCTATGTTGGATTCGGGAGCCTCACATAATCTAATGCGAAAGGGAGTGGTGGAGAGTCTGGGGTTAGAGATGACAAGGCCTTATAAAGACCTGTATTCCTTTTATTCGAAATGGGCTAAATGTCTGGGTTTGATCAAAGACATGGTGGTATCTTTAAATAAATTGCCATATAAAACTATGTTCATGGATGTTGTCGTGGCCGATATTCCCCCCAAGTTTGGCATTTTGCTGTCAAGATCTTGGACTTCGAATCTAAAAGGTATCCTGCAAATGGATATGTCTTACATGACAATTCATGTTCGGAATGAAAACAAAAGGTTATACAGCGAGAAAAGATTACCTTATGTTGTGAGCAGTCAAGCTTAGCTTGATATCCATCATGTTTATGTTGTCGATACAGACCTAGGGTTGTCTATCTTCTTCAATGATATGTCTCCTTGTAACTCAAAAGTCGTTGTGCCATGGAAAGGTAAAAAGGATAAAGAAGAGACTAGTGAACGAGAATTTTTAGAAATAAAGCAAAAAGGCAAAGGACTGTGGAAGATGTATTTCGATGGTTCGGTGGCTAAAGCAGGTGTTGGTGCAGGTGTGTACATAATTTCCCCCATTAGAGATACTAAAGCTTATTCTTATAAGTTGGTTTTTGAATGCACTAACAATGTAGCAGAGTATGAGGCTTTGTTGCTGGGTCTGCATGCACTAAAGGATTTAGGAGCTAAAAAGGTCCAAATTTTTGGAGATTCAAAGCTTGTAGTAAATCAAGTGAATGACAACTACAAGACTAGACATCCAAGAATGAGAGCTTATCATAATGAGGTGTGGGACATGTTCAGGAATTATTTCACTAAACATATAGCCCAAGTGATCCCTAGGTATGAGAATACAATGGCCGACTCTCTGGAAACTACGGTCGGGAAATTTGAGACCCCTACAATGAGCAAGAGAAAATACAAAGTAGATATTGTGAATAGACCTTCTACACCAGACAACACCAGATATTGGCAAGTTTTCGAAGATGATATGCAGATCAAGAGATCTCTAGAGTTGTCTGGTGAGTTTGTAAACACCCGCATAGATGAAGATGATGCTGACTCTAAGAATTTCCTAGACGTTGATGGGGAAGAGGAAGAGGCCGCTGGAGCAGGGAAACTGAAAGACTCTTTGGGAGGCAGGGATATAGTCCAATTGAAAAGCAATCATATTCCCAGAGGTTTTATCCCCTTAGAGTCCCTTTTTTACCAGAATGACGTCGCCAGAGATCCAAAGGTCGAGCCTACCGTAGATGTTGTTGAAGATATAAATATTGGCACTGAAAGTAACCCAAAAATTATAAATTTGTCCAAGAAAATGCTCGCTAAAGAAAAAGAAGGGTATGTGAACTTGATGAAAAAATACAAGGATGTGTTTGCGTAGAGTTATGAAGACCTCAAAGAGTATGACAATTCCATCATACAGCATACTATCCTAATTAATCCTAGGGAGAAACCATTCAGGCAGAAAATCAGGAGGATCAATCCAAAGCTAGTACCTATTATTGAAAAGGAAGTAAAAAGGTTGTTTGATGCGAAAATAATTGTGACTCTGAGGTTTTCGAAACAGGTAGCCAATTTGGTTCCTGTTCAGAAAAAGAATGGGGAGATAAGGTTATGTGTATATTTCATAAACTTAAATAAAGTTTCTTTGAAGGAAAATTACCCTTTGCCAAAGATGGACCAAATCCTGCAGAGGGTGGTAGGCTCAGAAAGAATATCCACTATGGATGGCTTCTCTGGTTACAATCAGGTGAAGGTGCTACCTGAAGACCAAGAAAAACAACTTTCACCACACCTTGGGGTACCTTCATGTATGCAAAGATGCCGTTCGTATTAATGAATGCTGGAGAAACTTTCCAACGTGCCATGGATATTGCTTTTGCACATGATAGGAACAAATTTGTGGTGATTTACAAGGACGACATTATTGTATACTCCCGGTTGGTCAAAGATCATATCATTCATTTAGAAAGGGTTTTCATTAAGTGCAGGAAGTATGGCATCTCATTAAATCCTAGAAATTCAAACTTTGCTCTAGAAGAAATAAATTTGCTAGGGCACATCATTTCGAAGGAAGGAATCAGGATTGATCCAGACAGGGTAAAGGGCATCTTGAGAGTGGAGGAACCAAGGAGTAAGAAGGAAATACAATCTTTCATCGGTCAAGTAAATTTCTTGAGGAGATTCATCCCTAGCTTCGTCGAAATCCTGATGGACATTACTTATATGCTGAGGAAAGATCATGAAATCAAATGGACAGCGGAAGCTAAGAAATATTTCAAAGATATAAAACAGGCCATTTCGGAAGCTCTTGTATTGGTCAGTCTAGATTTTGAGAAATATTTTTTAGTGTTCTCGTATGCTTCAGAGCATACTGTGGCAGCAGTGTTGCTGCATAAAAATGAGCGGGGTGAGGAACAGCTATAGCATTCTTCAGTAAAATATTGAGGGATGGAGAATTGAAGTACAATATAATGGAAAAACAAGCTTATGCTTTGTTTAAGGCCATGAAATATTTCAGAATCTACCTCCTCCATTCCCACATAATTTCCTATGTACCCAGTAGTGTGGTGAAAAGCATACTTACACAACTGGATCCAGAGGGGAAGAGAGCTAAATGGGTTGCAGTGCTTCTAGAATATGACATAGAATTAAGCCCACAAAATTGATCAAAGGGCAAGGGTTAGATAAAATGATGATGGATTCCCATTGTGACGCTCTGTAGCTAAATTTTTTAGCTGGTCAATCTAATCAGTTGGAGGCAGAAGTACAAGTGAAACCTGATTTTTCTACATCTCCCTGGTATGCTGATATTATTTTTGTTTTGTAGAATTTACAACCTCCTGTAGGGCTAAGCAAAACTAGAGCTAGATCTGTAAAACTGAAGGCTGCAAAATTTTGCATCATAGAACAATATATTTATTGGAAAGACCCCGGGGGAATACTACTGAATTGTCTTCTGGAAAACGAAGCTCAACATATGGCAAAGGAGTTCCATGAAGGAGATTGTGGAGGGAATCATTCCTGGAAGGTAACTGCAAATAAACTTCTGAGGGCCAGATTTTATTGGCCTTCATTGTTCTTAGATGTATATAAGGAAATGACTAAATGCCATCAGTGTCATATTTTTTAAGGGAAAAGAAAAGGGGTTTCACTTCCCCTCAACCCTATATATGTAGAAGCACCTTTCCAGCAGTGGGGGTTGGATTTCATCGGAGAGATAAACCCAAACTCCTTAGGATAACATAGGTGGATTCTAATAGCTACTGATTATTTCACAAAGTGGATCGAAGCCATACACACTAGAAGGGCTATAGAAGAAGTAATAATGGATTTCTTAGAAAATAATATTTTGGCGAGATTTGGTTGCCCTAAGAGAATTGTGACAGACAATGCACCTGCGTTTAAGTCCAAGAAGATGATCAATTTTTACCATAAATACCATATAAGCCTAAATCACTCTACTGCTTATTACCCACATGGAAACAAACTGGGAGAATCCTCTAACACAAGTCTTGTGAGGATTATTAAGAAGCTATTGGAGGATAACAAAAGAGCTTGGCACACGAAGTTGAAATATGCCTTGTGGGCTGACAGAATCAGCACAAAGAGAGCTATCGGTATGTCACCATTTCAGTTGGTATATGGGGGTGAGGTAATTTTCCCTGCATCTCTGGGTCTTCCAATCATGAAATTGTTACGAGACTCGTTAGATGAGCCTAATCCCATTCAAAGAAGGATCAACCAGATTACTAAACTGAATGAAGTGAGGGACAAAGCTTATGGTAAAGTCCAGATACACCAGGAGAAGATGAAGAATACCTTTGGCAGAAGAATAAAGGAGGATGTTTTCCAGGTCGATGACTTGGTGTTGAAGAGGGATGCCCCGCGCGAAGAAAAAGGTAAACATGGAAAATTCGACCACTTATGGGTGGGCCCATACCTCATTGCGGCACACAGAGGAGACAATGCCTTCATTCTTCAGTATCCAGATGGGTCACAATATGAGGGAGGCACAGTGAATGGGAGGCTTCTAAAACGTTACTTGGAGTAAAGGGGCCGAGGTCCATGTATCATAGTGTAAATACGTTATATGTTTTAGTTAGTACAGATGGTGAATCAGAATATTTGAAGCCCATGAAGAAGGACCTAAGATCGGAAGAGGTAACCATTCTTTTGAATTATGTTTTATTTTAGAAAAGTAGAATAAGAGGATGTTGTCAATGGATTTGGCAACTAGTCTACGGGTTCTTTGCTACCTCGCTGGGAGGATAGCATCCCTTGAGGAGATGGTTGTTAACGCCATATCAAAATTTTGATAATTTGGAAACATGATCGTATCAAAAAGTTTTGGGACAGCACCCTTAGAGTTTGCAGGGATGCTCATGCCATCTACAAGACAGCATTCAGCCACTAGAATAGGCTGCGATGGAAATAAACTAAAAGACAGAGTAAATTGGCGGCCTCAACTCGAAGTAATGAAGATTGAAGGTGGAAAGGCATTTCATGAATCATATATGCAGGGTAAAGCAGGGGGTTTCAGATGCACTGAAGGTGTTAAAATGGGAGTCATAATAGAAGCCTGATATTGATCTGAAGACAGATCAATGCCGTTAAAGCGTTTCGCATGGCGAACATGCTTAGCCAAGACCACTTTTCTGAATCGTGAAATAGGTTAAAGAGTGGAGGCATCTGATAGTCGAGGTTGGGATATAAGAATATCCACGAACATAAATGATTTCACATCCTGAACTAGCAAGGACGTAGTCACAATTTCAAATTGCAAAAAGTGGTATCGGCCGCTCAGATCGACGGTCACTGCAAGAGCGGAGATAGATCTACAGTCAAGGTTTATTTTGCGATCTAAAATAGCATGGATGGGGTCAGGATCTCACATCGTGAAAAGTAGTAGGGCCCGCTCGGATTGACGGTCATGAATAAAAGTTGATCTTGATTGACAGATAAGGAGCATACCGTGAGGTAAAGTCAATCACCAGATCAGGAAGGGAAAAGTAGGTAAAAGGTTAAATCTTTCGGATATGAATGGCCTTGATGAAGGGGAGTTGGAGATCGACAGCAGAGGTAAGCATTACCAAATTAAGTTGCACATGCATGAGATGAGGAAGAATGTAGTGTAAAGGACCTCACATACCAAAGGCTCAGATCGCAAGGAGTAAGATCCATGGCGCAAACTGTGTAGCACAGGCATGAAGGTTATGCTATATAGAAAGCTATAAAAGGATCTACGTGGAGTTGGAAAGGTTTGTCTTTTCCAAAGCCTCGAAACCGTTGAATATTCGATCGCATACAGAGCGCCAGCAAGGACAAACCAGGAGACTATGCTAAAAATCAAGGTAGGCCCCTGATACCTCCTCAGTGCTATTTGAAAATGGATATTGTAGGAGAAGTAGAAGTGGTAGAGGTTAGAGATAATGCATAACTAGAGGTCACATGTCGAAGGGTAGAGGAAAGTATCGTAGATGAGAATGTCAATATTTTCAATACCATCTTGGTGGGGGAAGCCATTGAAGCCACTAGGGGTAAATTGGAAATCCTTAAGGACCAAGGTAGAGATACCTGTGGTGTTTTTAAATCTTTTTTCCATTTTTTCTCTATTGACTAAACCCCCCATTACCCTGAGTTTGTCGAATGGTGTGCAGAAAATTTCTCTGTCGCTAAAGAAGTCAATATGAATAAGTCAAAGTCCAAAATCCTTTGGTCGGTCTAGGATTCTATCATCTGTAAAAACCCTGTACATCCCAGATGAGTTTTTCCATATATCCCAAAAATACCAAGAGTAAAATATTATGCATTTCTTTAGAGAGTCTACCGACAAAAGTAAAGAATCCTTCTTGAAGGCCTGTTCAAAACCCAATGCTAAATTCATCAACCTGTCATACCCCATCGACCTTAGCCAATTTAATGAAGAAACTCAGTAGTGTATATCCCTGGCCAGTTAGTTTTTAGGTCTAGATACCGACACTTATGTCACAGAGTCATTGTTGAGTCTATTTTTCATCTTGAGTACTTGTCCGGCCGAGCCTGGATTGCTCGGGCAATCTTATCAGTCTTGTTTTCTTTAGTTTGATGAATTCTTGGCCGATAATATCCATTCTCAGTTAGTGAATTTCCACAGCACTAAAGTATTCAGATTCTAGTCATTTTTGTTGAGGATGTTTATAACTTATAACAAAGAATACCTACAAGTACCTGAATTGGAAATCACTAGTGATATGGCCACAGACTATTGTAAATTCATGAACCAGTTGATGGCCGAAATATACAACCTTTTCTTTCAGGAAAGGCCACCCAGGGTGTTTCCTGAGATGAGGAAAATACTACAGTTGTCCCATAGCAAGAGGATAGGAGACTGGTTCCTAACAGAATTCGAAACAATCATAATATTATATGGCTTTGTGCATCAACCCTACATTCTGCCAGCTTTTCTAACTGCCAATTTTTTCTCCCTGGAATTGATCCGACAAAGACTCACTGTTGAGGAAGAGCACTTCTTGAACTATAAAAAGAGCTCAAATTTGATTTTGCCCTAGGAAGTGCAACCATACATAGTTCAGAGCAGAGCCGCTTTATCACTGGTCGCCAACTTACTCAGGGGCATGGGGTTTTCTATGGAACAAGATGTGAATTATGACCCCCATCAGATAATTTCCAAGAGGAAGAAGGCTCACAAGTGCAAGATTTTTGAACACACTAAAATACCCAAACTCAGGGAAGCAACAAATTGGCCCTGATTTCCTTAATCCTACCTTGATGGACGCTAGCATAGAATGAAGCATTGGCTCACCCCTGCCAGGAGTAGCTTCTCCCCAAAGAGAATTGTCCAAAGTAGTTGCAATATCCAGTAATTTCTCATCATTGGTCAGCTATTCGGTGAGTTCAATGAAAAGAGGAGGTCCAGAGCCTATGGAGACTGAACAGGTGGACATGGCCAGCATGCCCAAAAAACAGAAAATAAAACAGGGGCAGCAGTTAGTGCAGGTTAAAAAGAGCAATACAAAGGGGCAGATGAAGAAGAAGAATATGGAGAAAAAATAGAAATAAGAAGAGCCCAAGGCAGCCAAATTGCAAATCCAAGAATATGTATTTGACGGGCAGACTCCGAACAAGCATGCATCCAAAGAGGACTAGCTAGACTCTTACCGGGAAAGGGCTGATAAAATTTTTAAAGAGACAGCAGAGCTATATAGTGATGTAATGCAGTTACCTTACCCAAACATGGCATTAAAGAATATAAGGGATCATTCTACTGACACCCTTATCTTAGCTCTGACGATGGGAAACAAGGTGTCAGAGGTTAATGTGAACCTCGCAAAGGTTCCCACTACTGACACAATACACCTCAACAAAGAAACCGGGGATATCTTGAATGCTAAACTGTTGAAGGCTACAATATAGATGTCCAAGCTAGAGGGAAGTAAAACAAAGACTTTGGATATTTTGAGGAAGGTCAGAGTGGAGAACAAAGCCCTTAAGGCCCAAATAAAAAATCTACAAAATGAAACAATGTAAATAGAGGGACCAACATCTCAGGGGGTTTTGGCTCAGAAATTGCTTAACGATAAAGAGAAGGAGATCTAGATACTAAAAAAGAAGTTGAAAATCCCTTCTACCTAGCTCACTTAGACAGTCGAGTTGGTTGACTTCGAAAAAGAGAATGATACATTGAACGTTGATCTTACCAACTACAAAACCAAGCTACTGAAGCTTGAGGAAAAGGAAAGGCAGTGGGAAGTATACATCCATCTCTTGACAAAGAGTGAAACATAATTAAAGGCCACATTAGCAATGAAAGAAAAGGAGCTTCAAGGAAGAGGTGTAGAGAGTGAAATTCAGTCCGTAGGTGTAGCTAAGGAAATAGATAACGGTTCCCTTTCTAGAGCAATGTCCCAGATATGCCTAAAAGGTACAAAGCTTATTAAGTTAAAGTAGCAGATTGAGGAACTAGAAAAGGAAAAAGGTAAAGAGAGACAAGAAAAGGAAAAGATGGAAGAGAAATGCTAAGGACTGACATAATAAAATGCCAAGTTAAGCCAACAGGTGATCAGTAAATCGGCCTTGTAAGGCGCTAGACATTTGATCTGGGATCAAATCATTATAGAGGCTGACAAGTTCCGACCTTATATAGATTTCATTGCAGACCAAGCGAATGCTATGATAGAGGCCAAGAAAAAGGTTCTTACAGTATTAGGGGAAGTGCAAAGGAGACCTGTGGCAACAGCGGAAAATGTCGTTGCTTTTCTAAGCGCCTTGTCAGACAATTTGGCCAATCGATATGGTATCCTAAACAGGGTTGTTGTTATGCCTGGGGCTAGAAAGGTAATTTCTAAGCATAGGATGTTGGAAACTTTTCAATCCAAAATAGGGATTACCAAGCACAAGGTCCAGGAGGTTATCAGGATATTCAGACCACTGGTAGACAGAGAGATCCCTTTCTTCTGGGAAGAGAAGGGACCTTTATTGTCTCAAAAGGAGTATCGACAACATATGGTTCATTGCCAATTTTGGAGATATGCAACAATCATTGTCAAGAAAGATCATTTTTGATAAGCTGGCCAGTGAATTTGAACTATTGTTTGATTTTAAATCCACCTGTGTTGGAGTCCTCGAGACTTTGTACCCAAAAACTATGGAGCTCAAAGCGCAAGCACTAGACATGGAAGTTGCGACTTTTCCTGGTCCTAACCTATGGAGATCTATTCAGCAATACGGGTCGACCAAATTCAAAACGCAACCATAGAAGTGGAAATGACAGCACGCAAAAAGTTTTCTCCGTGAACACACCCTTCCAATGGTCACTTCTACTGGAACTTTGTACTATTGTCACTCATCGGATGAAAACATGGAAGACTCTTGCGCATATTTTCTCTTGCAATCCATATTTCATTTTTCAATTTTTATGTAAATCGTGGCCGATGTGTCATGTTAGAGTTTGTTAGAAGTTTTTTTTCAGTTGTAACAAGTTTGATTCCTGAACCTCGTGTTGGGAAGTCCTAAATACTATAAATATATCTCCTGAAGAAGGAGAAAGGGTTGGAACTGATGTAATTTTGTAGTGTATTATTTCAAGAGTATTTTAATAAAGTTGCAGAGCTGAGGTCGGTGTTTTACACAAGGATTCATGTGTTTTTTGTATTACAGTCTGTTGCTTCCTTTCTCACGTGAATTTTTTTCCAGTTTATCTCTTCCATTATGTGTTCTTTCATGTCTGAAATAAGTATATAATAGTTTGGAATTCATACACGCTATGCTCTGTCTGTTGTTTCAGATATCCACTAAAGCTTTCTTCTAAAGTTAATACAGAATTGATTTTCCAATGCTCTGTGTTGATGGTCTATTCATGTTCTTCTTTTTCACCAGAAAACTATAATTTGACTGTGATTGAAAGGCTATCTTGCCTCTATGTTGAAATTGCCTGCATAAGTTATATTCATTTCTGTTACACTTCTTGACTCCATCACCCAATGGTTATATGTCTTGTTTCAACCAATCTTACAAATAATTCATATTTTTGCTTGTACATATCTCGCATTGTTAATACTTGGTGAGAGATCCCTCTCGGAAGAGCAGAAGGCCATTTCTCTCTTCAAAAGTGGTTATGTTTTTACCCGGGAGTGAGTCTTCCACAACCTTTAGTTCAATTCCAGTGCTAACAAATACCATCATCCAATTGCATATCTTGGATTTTAAAAAAGAAAATGTAGCATATCCAAGCAATTTGTCATCTCAAATGTCTTCTTTATCTCTCCTTTAAGCTCATAAATAAATCACCATTACCACCAGTGATGATCAAATAAACTACATATAATGCAACAACTAAGCCTTCATGATTTGTATTCAATGCATAAATACTTATCAAATTCACAATGCTTAAAACCAACACTAAGAAAGAAAGTATACATTTTTTCATACTATACCTCAAGGATCAGTTTAAAATCAAATAAGAATTTATTTTGTTGACACATCATACTCCATCTTGTACAAAAATCAAAGGTTACAATAGATAAATCTCCTAATTGAGATCTCCACATAGGAAGGAACTCTTCACATCCATCTTATGTACCTACAAACAAAAGATAGAAACAAGAAAACTTAGAATAACTCATAATTATTTTTCTTAAATAATAAAATGAAATAATAATAATAACAATAACAATAACAATAAATTTTAGCTACAAGGTCTCCATGCAAGTGATACCTTCTTATTGAAAAATATTTCATTACCAATCAAGACTTATGTTTATTAACAATGTTGTATGATGTAAAATTAATCTTCTAAGTCCACTTCCATTTAATAACATTATTTACTTGTGGTCAAGAAATTAGGTCCCAAATTTGATTCTTTGTCAAGGAACCATACTCTTTAGCCATTTTGTTTTCCTATTATATTTCATCATGTGTAGATACTACAAATGTCTCATATCACATGCATCTAACACACAATTAATTCAACATTTCCCTAATGTTTTTATTATTATCTTGAGTATTCTTTGAACGAAACACATTACATGCATAAATATATTGACAACTTTAATTGTCTTAGTTACCCACTTAAGATAATAAACTTCCTATGCAAGATAAGTCTTGACATGACTTTCATCACTATTAATGGATTCATTTACAAGGCTCTTACTTGTAGTTAATTTTTTTTATCTTGAGTATTCTTTGAACGAGACACATTACATGCATAAATATTGACAACTTTAATGGGCTTAGATACCCACTTAAGATAATAAACCTCATCTTTACATGACTTTCATCACTATTAATGGATTCATTTACAAGGCTCTTACTTGTAGTTAATTTTGTAGTATAAATCTAATTGGAAGTCAATTTAGTTATTATAACCAATTCAAAAAATTTATTACTCGATTCATAATGTAGGAAAGTCAATTTCAAATTTCCCAAGTTTTCAAATTTTTTCTCTTTTTTTTTCCAACTAGGAACCATGCAACTTGTACACAACGGAGCTAGCACAGGAGTAGATCACTGAGTCCACGGGTAGCAGTAGTAAACCTGGGTCGGGGCCAGCCTTAGTTTGAATGTGAGAACGATCTATCCAAACGAAAAGTAGAATTGTCACAGTGCTTGCACGAGGCATTAAAGGACAGAAGCACCTCCCACAAGACAATACTACGCCCCCCCCCGCAAGGAAAGTAAGATGGGATTCCAACGAGTCAGCCAAAGGCCCCACCGCTGGCTCACAAAATCAACCCCTCACCGTGAGGTTTGAACATGAGATGCCATGAGGACCAAACCCCACAAAGGCCAACTGATCTACACCTCATTGCTTAATTTTTAGTTAAATGAAGTATGCTCAACTTATTTTTGACAATCTATTTTTTGTTTGATTGGATAAGGCTTTAAGTTCCACTTTTTGTTTTACTAGATAAGTATTTAGGTTTTCAACTAAGGGATAAGTAACCTACCAAGGTAGAAGATGATGGTATAACGGTGTTGGATGAGGTTAAGACTCAGAAACCCAAGATCTATTCTCGAGTAAGCCTATACCCCACCCTTGATTCTGAGAAATAAAATATCATTCCATTGAAATAAGGTAACCTGAAACAAGAACCTTAAGATCCCACTTCTTTATATTCTCATCCAGAATATAAGCTACACATACAAAGTTTTTGATATGTCTAAGCAAAGACTTCCTACCATTCCCACACTACTTTGGTCGAGATTATATTCAAAACTTAATGTGATGTGATGTGATTTTAATGTGACGTGGACTTAAAGCACGAGCTGACTTTTAATGTGATTTTTAATTTTAGATATTTTAAAGTCCCTTCATGTCGTCCTTGTAACATCTATGTGGATCAATCTATGGACTCTAGATTGATCCAGATAGATTTTATAGGACACCATATGAATCATGTATGAAGATATTTTTACTACGAATTTTCACATCCCCTGAGGTGTTTATCTGTCACATCCCCACCCTTCTACCAAAGGGAGGACGCGACTAATGCTTCTAGCAATCCGAGCAAACTGGCCCCATGAGCATTATATAAAATGCAAGAAACTTAAAAACATACACAGATGTATAAAACATGCAATCTACAGCGGAAGCATACACATTCAAGCATTCGCATACATGCTATTCATACTCATAAAACAAACAGTGTTCATCATGTTCAATCATTTAACATGTTCATGATAATTTACAAAGAAAATACAATTGCAAAGTTAAATACAAGAATACTTATCTTGAGAAGAAGCTTTCCCCACAACTAGCTATGTCGCTGTAACATTCCACCCAACCATAGGCTAGTGTGCTCCTTACTCTCTCTGCATCACTACCACCCTTGAGCTGGGCATGATTTCCACAGGGACCTAGGGGACACAAACTTACACACATGAAGGCCAAACACCCACTGTCAAGCCAATAACCACATCCAAACACATTCATCCCACTAACGGATGGATTCTTGGACTTACTCAGCCAAGCCAACATAGGAATGCTCTACACAGCACAATGCAGGTTCAGACCAAAGCACAGATGCATACACAGCAAAATAAAAAATTATGGGTTGAGGAAAAACAGTTGGGCAACAAAACGAATTGCCAAGATGGGTGAAAATATCCCCCTAACAGAAATTTGATTCCTAGGGACATTTTGGCCCTAACGTGGCCAAAAGGGACTCAACCACACCCAAGAAATTGTGGGTCTCTTCTCCCACTTGATGGGCATTACCAAAAATGATTTCCATCTTGGAAAACAATGGGAAATTGCATCCAAATCTTGGGGGAGGAAACCCAACCATAGATCATTACCAAAACGAATTCCCAGTTTAAGGGAAATAAAGAAAACGACTGCCCACATGAGGGAAAACAGACACAACAGACCCAAAAACAGGAATGCCACACACAGGAAACTCCTAGCTGCTTAAGAGAGCCTCAACATGGATGAATGATGGTGAGAAAAACACTTAGGATCCCCCAACGTGAAGGAAACATACACTGCAAGCCAAAACATGAAGGAAAACAGCTCCCAATCTTCCACTGCATGAGGAAATGGAGAACGTGGGTGGATATCCAAATGGGCATGCATTTTTGGCTATTAACTTGCCCAAAAAGTCAAAAACGTTTTTCCCAAAAATGGGTGCTTCCCCAAATTCGAATTTTTGACTTCCATACCTTGCCCATTCTCATGCAATAACTAACCCAACCAATTTCTGGCAGAATTAAATGATTGGTTGAATAAGACAAGAAAGGTGGTTGACAGCTTGCTGGGTTCTTTTATTGACATTTGGCTTTTCCCCATTGGTCCCAAATGTAACACCTCAGTTTTGACCCCATTTGCATTTAAATAAAATGATGTAAATAATCATGGTGTGGAGCTAGGAAAAAGACCCACCATCAATTCAGTATTTATGTTTTGGCAATTAAGGTGTGGCTGATGGTATTTTTTTTTATGCTAGTTGAATATTAACAGCTGAACATTATGTTAAAATTGCAATTTTAATTAAAAACCCAAAGCTGGCTATATCAACGCAACTAAATGAGATGGGGGCATAATTTTTCCTAAGGATGAGGGAGTGGGGGATTGGAAGAGTGGGGAAATTTGAATTGGGAAAAAACCCCATTTTGAGAAAAAATGTTTTTTGAATTTCTTGGGTAAGAAAACACCAAAAACGGCCACCTTTCCCTCATGCGGCAGTGTTTCACCTTCCCTCACGAGTTGGTTTGAACAAAACGTTTTTGGAAACTCAATTGAGCATTCATGCAAGAGCTAACAAGCAAAAACAATTCTGAGTCTGAACCTTTCTAGAATTTCCCCTGTCTGACAATCGAAATCCTTCACGTTTTGGTTTTTATGATATGATTTTTCCCTTGTTCGGAAATTTTGATCTCTCTCATGTTTTTTCCTATCTTCTAATTGTTTTCTTGAATACAATTGCCTTGAATCTGATTTTGTGTCTTTGATTTGAAAGACCAGCAACGTTTTCGTTTTGGCATTTTTTGCAGCAATCGGTCTAGCACCGGCAATGTTCATAAATTTGTAAATTTCTATGCGTGTATGTAATCCCTAGAATCTGCTACGTTCTGATAAATCCTAGGGCTAAGATCCCTGTGTGTGCATCCATGTTTGTCATTTGAATTGATTGAAGGAATGGAAAAAGAGTCTAGACTTGCTTGATAAACCTAGTGTGTGAAAGAACCTCACAAACCAATCTAGAAGGCTGGTTTTCTTCTTTGCATGCCTTGAATAGCACTGGAAGGGAAGGCATGGCCTGAGGGACTGTGTAGCAAACAAGGGAATGATTCCTTGTGTTGAGTGTGTAATTGTTTAGAAATCAAGCTAGATACAGTGTGGGTGTTCCTAGCTCTGGGGTTGAGCTCACTATCTTAGCAATCAGTCTTTCCACCTCCTTGGTAGCCTGATAAACCCAACTATGTTGGCTTGACTGAGTTTTATTGTATCCTTGGCTATGGGGAAAGCTTGATAGTGTTCCTTATTCTTTGGGGAAAATCATGCCCAACTCAGAGGTGACAGTGTTGCTAAGAGATTAAAGAGCACACTGGTCTATGGTTTGGTGGAACATTGTAGAGACATAGCTGGTTGCGGGACAAGCTTCTCCAAAGATAAGTATTCTTGTGTATTTAATTTTTGCAACTGTATTTGCTTATGAATTATTATGAAATTATCATGAACATGTTGAATGCATGAATGTGTTGAGTGAATGATTTGCTTCTACTGTATATATCATGTACATTTTATTATGCATCTGTGTATTTATATGCTTTAAGTTCAAATGCATTATATATATATATATATATGTATGTATGTATGTATGTATGTATGTATGTATGTATGTTCATGGGGCTTATATTGGATGGGTTGATAGATATTAGTCACATCCTCTCTGCCGAGTAAGGGTTGAGGATGTGACACCAAAGGTTAAATACCCCCCCCCCCCCCGCCTTATCCTTAGGAAATCATGCCCTCATCTCTTATAATGTTGCATTGACATAGCTAGTTGTGGGTATTTAATTAAATTGCATATTTACATGATGTCCAAAATTATAAAGTGTCAATTAGCACAAAATACCATCGACATCAATTTTAATCGTCAAAAAAAAAACGATAAATCAATGGTGGGGATTTTTCCTTTATCTTGAGACCATGATTAATTACAATATTTACATCATATCTATTTAATGCAAACAGGGTCAAAACCGGGGTGTTACATTATCTATATGTCTCTTTTATTTCAACGTTTCCCACAATTATTTTTCTGCTTTATATCTTCATATATGATATGTCTCTTTCATTTCAACCTCTCCTGCTATTATTTTTCTTCTTTAATTAAAGTTTTAAGATTTGGTATGTGAACACGATTCTTTTAAATATATTGCTTGTTAGGAGCGCCTTATTTACCCAACAGGCTTTTATTCGGGAGGGGAGCCTATCAAATGGGCACCATCGGATCTCTCATCAAATAGTTCCAATTTGACAAGCTCCCCTCCTGAGAAGAATTATGTCAGATAAATAAGTTTCACCTTGCTTGTAAGGTTTACATAGTCTTCTTCCATAATGGATTGATGTAACGTCTCTTTTGGATCCCATGGATTCTTAAATCTAAGCATAAATTACATAATTATAAAAAATGTTGAGTTGTATAATTGGATGCATGGATTTATATGAAAAGAAAAAGTCAAATCAAAATTAAAAATTTATGATGCTATCACGATGAGTCTTAATCATAGAATAATTAAAAAATTTCATTTATTATAAAAATAAAACTAAAAAATCTAAAAAAGGCCTAAAAATTGAATAGAATATAATGTAAAAAGACTTATAGAATGTGATATAGAAAAAAATTAACATCAAAGACTTCAAATGCATGTGACTTAAAACTTGTATAGAATGTGATCTAGAATGACATTAATATTAAATAGTTTCAAAGGATGTGGTTTGAAATTTGTATAGAATGTGATGTAGAATGAGATTGATATTAAATAGTTTCAAAGCGTGTGGCTTGAAACTTGTATAGAATGTGATGCAGAATGACATTAACATTAAATAGTTTCAAAGGACGTGGCTTGAAATGTCTCTTCAATATTTGATGGCCAAGCTATATTTAAGGCGCCCATATCCATTGTATTTTATCATCCATTCAGTTATACATATTTATACTTTCAATTCATGAAGATGGAACATCTTCCCCCTTATTATCTGGATACAGATTCTCCATTACATCGGATATGGTGAAACATTGGTATCAAATCATATTCGCTCCTTCGGCACTGAGCTTGGATTCGGCTCATCCACTCCCTTTTCTCCCCGCTGCTCCATCACCTCTACCCCTCTTTTCTCCAAGTACTCTTCCACCCGCTCTCATTGTTCTTCACTTGCTCTCACTGCTCCCCATGCTCCATTCTACTCCTTTTTCTCCACCACACACACATGCATCACTCCTCCCTTCTCACACTTGCACTTCCACTCCATCTGGCCACTTGCTTCTTATTCCTCCCATAGGCTTCTCCTACTTTTCCTTGTTTCCACCATGTTGCTTCTCTCTCCTTTTCACTCTCCTCCTGCTCTACCAGTGCACCACATTCCTTCATTGCTCCTTCCATTTACGCTCCCTTATTCTCCTCACGTCATAGTCTTCACCCTCCTTTGGCACTCCTCTCCCCTTCCTGTGCCCCTCTCCACACATATGTCCTTCTCCATTTCCACTTGCACTCTTCGCCATTTCGCACCTCCTCTAAACAACATGCTCTCCCTCGCCCCTACAACTCCACTCTGCCCCGCTACCCACTCCACCACCCCACCAGCTCCTGCTTCCACCACCCCCATCCTACACATCTCCCATCCATTGTCGCGTCATCTCCACAACCCGCACCCCTCCTAGCCATCGTTTTGCCTCTTCTCCTACAACATTGTGTTTCCACCACTACCTCCTCTTCTAAAACGCTTCCTACATCCATCGTCCAAAAACAATATATGTATAAAAGGTTAATAAAAAAATAATTTGTATAATAATAACATTTTTAATATAGTAATTTTTATTAACATTTTTTCTTACCCCATATAT